>JACEGR010004521.1:0-86246 GCA_014170235.1 Listronotus bonariensis
CTTTAACAGATATTTTATTATTGTTTTATTCCAAACAATTTTTATCAAAGAATAATAATCATTTTTATACTAATTTAATGTATCTGGTTATTTACCATTCCTAAATAATAAGTAAAAATGTAGTATTTAGCTACAATAAATGTCTATTCACTACATTAATAATAATGTCTTTTAATACCCGCACTTACTCTTAAGAAGACGTGTTAAAAATATAACTCTCATTAAAATTGAAGTCAACTCTGACTTAAACATAATATGTAAAAGGCATTTGGCTTCACGTAAATTTTTTTATCCATACCTAATATTCAATAATAATATTTTTAAACACTTATAGTGTGTCTACGTAAGTTGGCGGCAGATGGGAAACTTTTTTATTCTTGTTACAGACTTTCAAAAATGTGTTTAGGTTAGAGAATTTTAGAGAGAACAATAATTTGATTTAGTTTGTTAAATAATTTACCTAAATTTTCTAAACTTCTTTCATCACTTTCAAAAGTTTCCGAAAACGCCCGAATTATACATTGAGAACTTTTATGCCATCCTGTACTATGGAATTTTTGCGATATTTTTCCAAAATTCATTCTTCACTCTTCCATCACACTATCAATGGGGCGACGAAGCCCTTCAATTGAATTAGTATTGATTCGACTTTTGTGATGTAACCTTGGAGACATTGGGCGCATTCAGGTTGTCCCAGAGGCTGAGATTGCTAAGTTAGAAGTCACTCTGAATAGAATGCAAAGCTGATTACTGCTTCTTCGTTAGCTGCTGAGTATTTTGCTCAGCGTAGAAAATGACCGTTGTCGCTTTTCAAACAGCGGATTTTGATAGCTTGACATTTGACACTTGAAATAAAAGCTTGGTTATAATTGTGATAAATATTTGTTTTGCTGAAATTAAATATTTTAATTTGTGATAACTTTCAAATTCAAACAATTATTATGGATAAAAACAAAGTTGGTCCGGATACCCATTTTTTTGGTCGTAAATGATAAAGGAAATCCTATTATGGAAAATAATGTAGTTTTGTTACAAAGAACTGAAGGAGTTCGGTCGATGGCCTTTTGATATTTTCTCAATAAATAACTTATAAATAAATAAATAAAAAATATAGTTTTGTTAAAGTATAAAAGGTAAGGATAATTTAATATTTAAATGTACTATTTCGTAATTTTTTACTGTAATTGCCATAGTTTATTAACTATGTTTGTAAAATTTTTAGTTAATTTCTTGGTTTATATTTCTCCAAGTCCCCAAATAAACCAAATTTTTGGTATTACATTAACGACTTAATAAGGTTATTTATATTATTTACAGTGTGTCTACGTAAGTTGGCGTCATATGGAAAACTTTTTTATTGTTAATTTTATGAACAGAAAGTGTTTCCTTATAAAAGTTCTGCATGGTACAAAAGCTAAAAAGCAACCATCAGATATCAAATTGTATCAGTCATCTACGAGGTTTGACCAAAATGTTTTTGCTTAAGAGTAAAATACCTGTATTTTTGCTAATATCAAAAATTGTTATTAATAAAAGATGTTTAAAATTTAAAATTACTTCTGCAATATGTAATTTTGTTTACTTACAAAAAAAAACATGATTTTTTTCTCTGCGATAATGGTAAAAATTTAGGATTGTACAATAGTGCACTATATTTCATGATTATAAATGTCATAGGACAGTTTCAAATAAAACAACAAAAATGTACAATGTAAAAACTTTTACATTTAAACTCTTAAATTTTTCATTTGCAAAAAAAATATATATATTTTTTATTGAACAAAATTGCATATTTAAAAGTAATTTTTAATTCTTAAACATCTTTTCTTTATAACATTGATATAATATGACTGACACAATTTGCTATCTGATGATTGCATTATAGGTTTTGGACCATGCAGAAAATTTTATTAAGAATAACTTTTATTCGTAAAATTAATAATAAAAAAGTTTCCCATAAAACTTTGAGCACCTAAAACTGTTCTTTATAATGAATAATTTAAAATAATAGGTACTGCAGTGGTATTTGTCAGAAATAACATTAGGTTAAAAATCTATCAAAATTAGAACTGGCCTAAATGCCATCCATGCCAGAAATTCGAAATTTAAATTAGAAAACACAACATTGCAACACGATCTGATAAAAATGGATATTTAAGTCAAAATTGGCAAAATACATTTACAGAAACTACCCGATTTTTTGTTTCTATGTCGGCTAGAAATAAACAGTTTGGTAAACAAAGCAATAAATTTCAGAATAAAAATATTAGACATATTTATCTAGCAACCTAAATAAATCAAGAAATGGTAAACGGTCAGCGTTTCAAGTAATGTTATACAGGATGGTCCCTAAGCAATGGACTAAATTCAACAGAAGAATTGCCACGTTAAAATATTGCGATTTAACTAAACTTACCTTAGTGCAAAAGTTAATATTAACTGAGATACAGGTTCAAAAAACAAAATCAAGTTTTATTGATAATATTTAATACATTTTGAATATTGTAATAAAACTCGGTACCCAGGGGTTTCTTTATATGAGCTATTCATATTTAATGTTAATGTTTTGGTGTTAACTTGAGGACGCCACCCACAGTACTTTGAATTTCTTTAAAACGTCCCGACTTTTTGTGCTGCTCTGTATGTGTCATTTAAGTTAACCAGTGAATTCTCCGATGCTTGCTACACAAAAAAGGTGTACTTGGTAAGAATGGCTCCGAGCAACCGTTTTCAAGATATTTGCATTTAAGTGGTTTAGTGCAACCAAAAAGTATATAGATAAATACATTCAATCATTCGTTTTAATGAGGCAGTTGTAGTTATGGCTAATACGCTATTCTAAAGACGTTTGTGGGTTGTACTAAATAACTTAATGGTGAATATCTTGAAAATGGTTGCTTAGAGCGATACTTACAAAGTAAACCTTTTTGTGTAAAAATTGTAGAATTCAATATTTTACTTCAATGGTACATACAGGGAAGCGCAAAAAAGTCGCGACGTTTAAGGGAATCTCAAAATAGTGTAGGTAGAGTCCTTTAGCACACTTTAACACACACAAAATTAACATCGGATATGAATAGCTCACATCAGGTAACCCCAGATTTCGAGTTTCACTACAATACTCAAAACGTATCAAATATTATCGAAAAAAATAAATATTTTTTAAACTTTGACACCTCGTATCTCAGTTAATATCAACTTTTGTACCAAGTTTACTTAAATCTCAATTTTTTAACGTTTTAATTGTGTAGTTGAATTTGGGCCCATTGTTTGGGGACCACCCTGTATAAAGCCACAAAATGTATGTTCTTGGTTATTATAAGATTTAAAGTTCAGACACAGTAAAATACAGATTTTGTATACTTTCCTTTAATGCGAAACATTTAACAAAATCCATGATAACATTCACTAAAACACAAGTTGTAGACTGACTTTTTTATTTTTAATTCCATTTATCCAATAAATCGCAAAATGTAATTTTAAAAAATACGATAGTAACAGCAACATCAGCAAGCAAAATGTGACAAGTAAAGTGCTTCAAATCAAAACGCAGTTTTTGATAAAACACAAACAATTTTTAGAATACCTAACTATAATTATTGCCCAATTTCTATTGTTGATTTTTGCAAAGTTTTTTAATTAAAATATACGTTTTATATTTATAAATTTATAATTTAATATACCAACTTCCATTAAAAATGTTTTACCCATAAATAATAAAGATGAAAACAAAAATTGTAAAGTACTTCTGAAATGTCAAAGTCAAAGGAATTAATTTAGTTTACACTTTGAAAATGGTCAGACATAGGACTGCCCGAAACGTTGTGCGAATAATTAAAAATAAGGAGAATGAAACTCCGAAATTATTTAAGTCCCACTACTAAATCATTTAGATTTTTTATCATCAGGTATTCTTAAAAGCATCAAGAAATACTACATTTTGAGTATTTATTTTTAATACTTTCAGAAAAGTTACCCTGCATTATTATTTTACTATTGCAAAGATTATTCAAAAAGCTTTAGCAAAATACCACGTTTAATATGTCTATCTCTTATGGTTTTGGAAATATGACCATTTAAGTCTAAAAATAGTAGATGTCATAACACATATTTAACGCACAAGATTTGGAGGCTCATATTTTCAAAACTATTACAGGGTGTTTCCATTTAGAAACCCAACTTTGTGTTGTATCTTTCAAATAAAGTCAATGAAAAAATATACAGTCCACGGATGGACTTTTCAATAGGTCAAATAGACCAAAAACTTTAACGTTTAAGAAAGTTAAACAAGATTTACGTTAAGAAATTTGTTTCGTTTTTGTACAGCGGCTCCAAAAACTACAAAAATGTGAAAATGGACCTAGACAAAAGTGCCGTTATTTTTAATAATTCAGCAAAATGTTAAATAGAAAAGGTTTTTAGAATTGAATGGGGATTTCATATCTAAAATTTCACATAAAATAAACCATTTTCTTTAGTGTCATATTTTTTTATAATCATGTCTTACATCTTCTTTACGTTATTAACCTATAAAGTTTTAATACAACAAAATAATTAATGTCAAGTTTGTCAAATATATTTAAATACAAAAATGTAAAACCAGGTAAATAACCTAAAGCATTATTAAAACAACATGATTGAAAAAAAAAAACAGTTTAATGTTTATTTTATGTGAAATTTCGAATATCGGGAACACATTTATTTCTAAAATCATTTTTTATGATGCCTAAACATTAAATTTTCGGACGCCATTTTCTCAAAAACGAAATAATATAGGTATAACCTGTCGTACATGTTTTTTCTTGGAATTGCCAGTAAAACTTATTTTTATAAAAAATATATAGGGTGTTCCATTTAAAATAGCAAAATTGAGAGCACTTCCGGCTAAACCGGATGTGCTACATAAATCTAAAATATCAAAAATATGTATCCTATTAATCCATAATATATGTATATCCGACTAAAATTTTTAAATCCTGTACCACTTCTCAAGAAACACACAGGCTTGCTAGTAATTTTAGGGGTACCTGGTATAAGGTTAAAAATGTTAGACAGCAATATACTGGTTCATACACGTGTTCAGATTTTCGTTACCGTCTTGTTAGAGCATTTATTGTTTTTCCTTTTTTATGCTAAATCTACAGTTTTATTGTTACCGAAAAGATATTAAATTTCAGTTTGATTGCCGTATTCATTGCTTTTGAAATCTGGAATAAGGAAAGAGATTGTTAGGGAAATATCTGATTTACAATCATTTCAAATATTGAAATAAGTTTGATGCTTACTTTAAATTAAAGATTAATGAGTTTTTGCCAGGTTGGCGAAAATGAGATTTTAATTGCAGCATTAATTTTTGGCTTTATAAAAATATTTTTATTTTTTAGTGAAAAAAATATATGTTCTTAGGTAAAATTGCCAAAGGTCAAAAGGATTTCTTTTATAGTTGCAACTGGTGCAATGGTCGTTATTATTATTATAATTAGTAAATTTAAATTTAGAATAAAATGTTTTAAAATGAATTGATAAGTGGGTATAAGGCAGCTATCGATGTACTCTAGTTTATTTATGAAAAAGGATAATACTTATTAAAATTCAAATTATATTACTTAAAGAATCTATTGAGTAGTCCGTTACTTTGTGACAATACATTTTTACGTAGAATGTAATAAAAACACAAATTTTACTTTGTTATTTTGTCACATATTTTATATTGCTTTTTGCGTTACTGCAGTTTCGACATACTATGTCATTTTCAAACGACTTTTTAAAAGTGAATGAATTACAAAAAGTGCATAAATTTATACCTTATACCGTAAATTTAACATCTGGTTTAACCTTTACAATTGTTAGGTCCTATCTTTATTGTTACAAGTATATTGCTATAATAAACTTTTACAGTTAGTCGAAAATATTAAATAATTGGGAATTTTTATGTCTGTTTGCAGATTAAGAAGATTTACATTATTATTTTTATTGTGTTTATAAATTTCTATGTTCTCTAATATATCTAATTTTTTACTTTTTGTTCTAAGTGTAAAATTTTTATACTATCTATATTAGGGAAAGAATGACCAGAGTCTAGAAAATGGTTTGAAAAATTTGAATTTCTTTTGCCTAATCTAAATGATGCGTAGTGTTCTTTAAATCTTTTTCGAAGCTTCGGCCTGTTTGTCCTATGTAGCAACTATTGCACTCTGAACATTCTAGCTTATAAACTCCAGATTTTTATGTTTATTAATCTTGTCTTTTACGTTAAAAAGGTGGTTGGATAATTTTTGTGATGGTTTAAATGCTATTTTCATATTATTTTTACTTAAAATATTTGCTATTTTGTCAGATATAGGTCCAAAATATGTAAGGGTTGTGTATTTTTGTCCGAGTTGGATGCTTTTATTTTTGGGTATATTTTACTTATGGTATTTAATTTCTGTTTTTTGTTAATTAGGTTATTAATGTGTTTAATTTTGTAGCCGTTATTTATGGCAATCGATCTGATGGTATTTAGTTCTTTGTTTAATTTGTCTTGTTCTAGTGGGATGGCAAAGGCTCGGTGAACCATAGATCTATATGCAGAAAATTTGTGGCTATTTGGGTGATTAGAATTACTAGGAATGGTTGTATCTGAAAATGTGGGTTTTCTATAAATATCAAATTTCAATTTGATGTACACTCAATTTTAAGATTAAAATTTTAGATATATTTTATAATTTAATGTTTTATGTAGTTCCTAAAAATACAATATCTTATGCTGCTCTTTTAGGTAGAGATTTTATGTGTTTAAATAATCAAACAATTTTTACCTCAGATAAAGTAATTTTTGAACCGAGTTATGACAGGAAAAATGAAATTCTTTCAATTTTAAATATTAATTATGTTGACGAGAGTGAAGTTGAATTAAATATTAATCCCGACATAGACCCACAATATCGACAAATACTTATCGATATTTTTACCCATCATTATTTTAAAGCTGAACGTCCAGAACAACCAAATGTCAAATATGAAATGAAAATTGTTACTAAGCCGAATCATGTACCTTTTTATTTTAAACCTCACCGACTTTCTTATACTGAAAAAAATGCAGTTGATAAAATTGTTAATGACCTACTTAAGGATAATATTATTAGAAAAAGTAACTCCGAATATAGTTCGCCCATTGTATTAAACAAGAAAAAGACAGGAGATTTTAGGTTATGTGTCGACTTTAGAGTTTTAAATGGTTTGATGATGTATGTGTTTAGCTAAACACATACATTTTTAGTATAGATACGTGGATGATATCCTTGTTTGCTTTACCGGAACTGATGAAGAGTTACAACTTACATTAAACCACCTAAATTCCATTCATCCAAAAATAAAATTTACAGTAGAAAAAGAAGAAAATAACTGTATCAATTTCTTAGATATAAGCATAACAAAATTTGATAATAAATTGAAATTTGATATTTATAGAAAACCCACATTTTCAGATACAACCATTCCTAGTAATTCTAATCACCCAAATAGCCACAAATTTTCTGCATATAGATCTATGGTTCACCGAGCCTTTGCCATCCCACTAGAACAAGACAAATTAAACAAAGAACTAAATACCATCAGATCGATTGCCATAAATAACGGCTACAAAATTAAACACATTAATAACCTAATTAACAAAAAACAGAAATTAAATACCATAAGTAAAATATACCCAAAAATAAAAGCATCCAACTCGGACAAAAAATACACAACCCTTACATATTTTGGACCTATATCTGACAAAATAGCAAATATTTTAAGTAAAAATAATATGAAAATAGCATTTAAACCATCACAAAAATTATCCAACCACCTTTTTAACGTAAAAGACAAGATTAATAAACATAAAAAATCTGGAGTTTATAAGCTAGAATGTTCAGAGTGCAATAGTTGCTACATAGGACAAACAGGCCGAAGCTTCGAAAAAGATTTAAAGAACACTACGCATCATTTAGATTAGGCAAAAGAAATTCAAATTTTTCAAACCATTTTCTAGACTCTGGTCATTCTTTCCCTAATATAGATAGTATAAAAATTTTACACTTAGAACAAAAAAGTAAAAATTAGATATATTAGAGAACATAGAAATTTATAAACACAATAAAAATAATAATGTAAATCTTCTTAATCTGCAAACAGACATAAAAAATTCCCAATTATTTAATATTTTCGACTAACTGTAAAAGTTTATTATAGCAATATACTTGTAACAATAAAGATAGGACCCAACAATTGTAAAGGTTAAACCAGATGTTAAATTTACGGTATAAGGTATAAATTTATGCACTTTTTTGTAATTCATTCACTTTTAAAAAGTCGTTTGAAAATGACATAGTATGTCGAAACTGCAGTAACGCAAAAAGCAATATAAAATATGTGACAAAATAACAAAGTAAAATTTGTGTTTTTATTACATTCTACGTTATATTACTTAAATAATTTTAACCAATACACTTTTCAAAACTAACTGGAAAATGTTCTGTCAGATCTATCATATTATTTTTATAAAAATTAAAAAAATATATATCTTAAAGGTTAATTTATATAATATATCCGGGCCGTGTCCGTTCAGTGTCAGTTCCGGGTCTGGGTACGAGTCCAGGTATTTTTGATGTGATATTTATAAATATCCGAGTTGCGGCAGTGTTCGGGCGGGTAGGAGGAAATTTTGCCGTATTGGCTTTATTACTGGATAAAGAGAAAGAGCAAAAACAAAAAGGTAAACGCAAAGAGGAACCAAAGGCGAATTCAGTACAGAGAAATCGTCCGTGTCCGATCGGTGCACCGTCAGTGGCAAAACCACAAATATCGTTTGGTATTTCCGGCACTAACGGGCCCGTCCGGGACACGTCTCTGTATTTGTGTCTTTATATAATATATGCATTGTTTTTTTTCTGTCCGGCACTGACATAACACGGAACGAATACGGCCTGAGTATGTAAATATAAATTGACCTTTAAAATTTCTAAGTTCTTGAGTCGTAAGTAAAGACTGCTTAATTAGAAAATACATTTCCACAAAAATAACTATATATTGAATGTGCAGAATGGCGTAAAAAAAGCTTCTATAAACATATGCCCGGAGTTGCTTCGTTTCTGAGATAAATAGCGTTAAAGTTGTTAAAAAGTCGGTATGTTATAAAAATCCCAAATACTCTTAAACCAATTTGGTTAAAAATTGAACGTTTCTTTGACGTAATAAAGCGCTTGTAAAGTTCTGACTAGATTGACTTTATTGAGTCCAGCGGCGTCTCAATGAGCACCTTGGCCAGTATTATTGAAAGAAAAATGTACGACGGCTTTTTATGTAGTTTTTATATTTTTCCTATGAACAAACTAAAAATTAAGCTTTTTAGTGTTGTACATTTTCGTATTGACTTCCTTTTTTAGTATATTTATAAAATACCGACTTAAAAAAAACAACGCCCTGTATCTTAGAAACGAAGCAACATATATTTATAGGGACTTTTCTTCATAAAATGACATAAAAGTCAATATTTAAAGTTTTGTACCATAGTAGTATAAGAAACAGGTAGTTTTTAGGTCAACCTACATATAAATTCAATATATAAATATTTTTGTGAAAATGCATTTTTCATTAAGCAGTACTTTTTCGTAAAGTTATCAAATATATATATATATATATATATATATATATATATATATATATATATATATATATATATATATATATATATATATAAGTGAATGGTTCTTGAGCCTTGATATAACACATGACAATTTACCTACCACCTTTAACCTTTCGATGCTATGGCTGGTTGTTTTTAAATTTCTTGGTGAGATGGCACCGCTGTCTGTATTTATTAGTTCTGATCGACGGAAAGAATATTTACAGTCAGTCGGGGCTTCATCAAGAGCGTCTAGCGACCTGAAGCGGTTTGACAAGTCTTAACGAAGACGAAACACGTGTCACCGTCTTGGTCGGGCCCGGGGTATTCAGGTCTTCAGGTTTAAAAAACTACCGCTTACTTAATGCTTTTCTCGACGCTTTTATACTTTAGGGCTCCATTATTATTTATAATTTGACACCAAATTTCACTGAAGGGGAGGGGGAGGAGAAATATCTAATTATATTATAGATAGAACATTGAATACATACCTGGAAAGATCTATAGATGTCCCTTCTCCTCCAGTCCTAAAAACACAATTTTAGTAAGCACATTTACAGACAAACAAAAACAATGCAACCAAATAACTTTAAAGCAATTCATTTTATAATAAAAAAAAACTACATTTATAATTGATGAGGAGTGTTCGTTTAAGAAGGAATATGTCAAAATATAATAAAAAGTCGTTTTTGGCAATTTTAAAATTTCTTTTATCAGTTTTATTAACTTCCATCTTGAAATGGTTTTAAAATGACGGGACATTATGAAATATAAATATAAAAGTACGGAAATTATTAAAATTATGCATAAAAATCACTTAAGTATTTACTTAAATCAAAAAAATCCAACAGTTATTTCTTATGGTTTACTTCTCGTAGTTTATATTGAATTCAGAGGAATCCACTGGTTGTTTTTTTCTTATTTAATTTAATTTTAATATTTGATAATAATAAAATCAATTAAAAAAAATCTAAATAAATTAAGCTTACCTAATCCTTAAGGGGGAGGTTTAAGAGGTAAAAAGTTTGAAACGTAAAACAGACTTTTCCATCGTAAGAAAAAAACGTAGAAAACACATAATTAAAAAATTAAAGTTTAAATAAAAGTAGACATGGAAAAAATTATTTTTAATTTTTCTAATAAAAAATAAATACTAATAAAGGGAACTATTACGAAATGGGTATATTTCTCTGCCCATAAGGAGTTTTAATTTAAGGCATTTAGAATTTAAATTTTAAGAGTTTCAATGTTAAACTTTTTGAACTTTTCTTTAAATATAGTAGCTTGGTTCATTTTTAAGTGAACACTCCTCAATTATATTTAATCATTATTCCGTGTAGCAAAAAAATAGCTGGTTTTTAAGACATACAACATGAATAATAGACAACTTAAACTGACACACTTATGTAAAGAAGCGCCAGTGATTCACAATACTTACTTGTGAAACAAATTTTTAGGAAAAAAAAAAGATTTTTAAAAATGCCTTTAAAACTGCTTAAAAATCTTTCCCCAACTAAAAGGTCGAACTCGGGTTTTCTGGGTTAAAAGTCAAAGACTCTATCCACTGCGCTACCGAAAAGCTACTACTACAGCTACACTAACTCACAATATTTACGGTTACCTAGTATCAATATAATAAAAATTGATCCTTCAGCTAAGTGATAGTTCACCTAAAATAAAGTCCGTAAAACTGGCAATGAAAAATTGGCGAAAATTAAAAAAAGCCAGACCTTGTTGCTAATTAGTTCCCAAATAAACAATTTTGTGTTTTAAATCGATCGTAAGAAATCGGTAACACTTCTAGTTTTTTAAGTTAGCATGGGTATACGCTGAAGAGGTGTAATACATTGAATAAAGGTAAGTCGATTTGTTGCTGCAGAAAAAAGAACAGAAATAACGATTTTTTTATAATTTCGACAAAACTAATCTAGCTATGCTAGCTTTACACCCGATTTTTTCAGGTAAAATTCAATCTAAAAATTTGTTGCTGCTTTTGAAACTGTTTGTGAGAGAGTCAGCAAAAAATTGAAATCGGAAGTCGGGGAAAATTGGATATGGGTTAACTTACAAATCGGTCACGCTAGCTTTACACCCGATTTTTCGTCGTATAATTTAAGATAAATATTTGTTGCTGCTCACAAAATCGGTTATCCAACTGTATAGAGTCAGCAACAAAATAGAAACTGGAAGGCGTAGAAGAATAGAAATCGGTTTGCTGACAAACTGGTGACGCCAGCTTTACACCCAATTTTTCCAAGTAAAACTCAATCAAAAAATTTGTTGTATTACATCTTTTTAGCGTATATCCAAATATTCATGCTTACTTACGGACTTCCAAAAATAGGGAAAACAAATGAACTGACTTACCTAAAACTTATATTTCCACAAAACACCTCAATCGGGGTATCGTTAATCTTGGTAGGGCTTGAGTGAAATACCCCCATGTCTTCGTAAATATCTTCCTCCTCAAACTGGGGTTTTTCATGATCAAGAAAATGGCCAGTAAGTGGTGTTTGAGGGGAGGTGCTTTGTCGCGTTGAGGAAGTAAGTCGCCCAGCGACAAATTGTTTAGATTGTTGTTTAAAGAGAAATGCGGCTGTCTGCTAAAAATATAGTTTTTTAAATCTATTTATTTATAAGTCAATAAAATTATTAGATTTATTATTAAATAAGTAATTAAAATTTTAAGTTTAATTTTCTTTAGACCTAACTAAAATCAGTGCATTGTGAAAAATCAGTTTTAAATTAAATAAAAAGAAAAACACTGTTATATCGTTTTCAAATGTATAATAATACATTCTATTTCTGCTCTAAAAAACCGTGTTCGGCAAAGGTATTTGTTTATTTTATTTTCCTGAATAAATTTTTTTTAAGAACATTAATTCTGAATCCAATTAAACCGATCGTAAAAAACTTAATCCGACAAAAAATTGCGAGATATGTATGTACCTACACGTTTCCGATTGAGTAAAGAATTGGATTAAACGCCATAAGTAAAACCTAAATATAAAGCTGGTTTTTTCACATTTTTCCAGCAATGTCATAAAGAGCAGCATCCTATCTTAAATTGCAAAATCTTTTTAAATTTTTTAAAAACTTAGTTTAAGAATAAATCTCGGAAGACCCCTGTGAGGTTACTTGCCGGAAAGTGGTTACATTAAACAAATTCTATTTAAAATAAGCAGTTTTACCCCTTGGCGAACATTCTGCCCGCGACTCTGGTCGTTTTTGCTCCTCTGTCTATGTGCTAGCTGCATAGCTAGCTAGTGAAGTATTTATGTATTGTAAATATTGCTTATTATTGTTAAAATATTTATGTAATAAAGATTTTTAAAAAGAAAGAAAAAGAAGAAGTAAAACCTGTTTTTCAAGCAATTTGAATTGAGTTCAATGCAATCGTGGGTTCTACAGTATGTCCCAGGATAGGTGTTACAAAAGGACAAATAGACAAAAAATTTCAGAATTTTTAAACGTCCTTTTACGAAAACTGGTCGAATGGCCCAAAACAGATAAATACAAAATTTTTCTTCGATTGGTAATATACAGGGCAAATTATAACTAAAAATATGAACAATGACCAATAGTAAAGTACCTTTATTTTTAAAAATAGGACAAAATTGTATAAGTACATGTTGTAGCTAATTAAATTTTATGTCAACATTTTACGTTAAGAATTAAAGTAAAAAAAAAATGTCAATTTTTTTATACTTTAATTTCATCTCTCTTTGCATAAACAGTTTTAAAAATACTTAGCTTAGGCAGCCAATTTAAAAAAATATATTTAAAAATATTAAATTTTCTTTTAAATGTTGCTTCCTTCTGCCTATTATTTAGGTTATAAGTTGTAGTACGCAATGTAAAACATTTACCATTACATTTTTTAATCTTATGCTTTAACTTTAAATTTTGACATTAAATTTAATTCTTTACAACATTTACTATTATAATTTTGTTCTATTTTAAAAAATAAAAGTGTTAGTTCCTGGCCATTTTTCATATTTTTATTTATAAGTATAATACCAATTGAAGTAAAATTTTGTATTTATTAGTTTTGGATCATGCGATAAGTTTCCCCAAAATTTCGTTAAAAAATTTAGTCCATTTGTCCCTTTAAAACACCTATCCTGGAACACACTGTATAATTACGGTTTTGGAAAAAGTTTGAAAAATGGCAGCTAATAAATATGAAAACGTAATAGTGGAAATAAAATAACCTTAACAATTTGCTAAACTATTGCAATAGTGTTTCTTTAGTGATTTGCGGTATTATTTTGCCTTTTTTTAATTTAAATTAAATTAATTGAAGAAATACCATAAAAGTAATGTTTAAGGTTTCTTTTTATTTCTTTCCCCTCTTTGGTATTGTGTATATTTTTCTTTGTTAAAAGAATTTAGATAAAGACTAGGAGAAAGAGCACAGTATTAGGTTCAGTGCGATCCGTTCAATCGGATTTGATTGTTACGATGTACCCTTACTCATTGTGCTAAAAATTTAAGTTAAATCGACAAAAAAAAGTGTTTTTTCCAATGTGTCAATGTTTCTATTTTTTTTTTTTTTTTTTTTTTTTGAAAACAAATAGGCCCATTTTTTTTCTTTTAAGTCGCGATTTTCACTAAAAAAAGGCTCGAACGAGGACTAATATTTATTTGAATCTTTTTTCATAGGATTCCACCAAAGCAGTTTAGCTTGAGCTTTAGTTAAATTAAATACTGAGAAGCCCAGAAAAATATGAATAAAAAATGGTGCACCTAAATCTATTGATTTATGCAATGAAGATTTAATCCGTCCGAAAGTTTATCAGATGTACGAAGACCAGAAAGTTCCCACATTATTATCGCTCTCTAGTCTAGTCTAATATACGCGCGAACAATATTACACCAACTTTAAATCCTGGTGTAATTGTACTGATAAAGTCGAAAATGTAACCGTTGAAAACTGAAGAAACTTGATCTGTGTATATAAATGTAAATAGTCTGGGCCAAAAAATCGACTTTTTTGAAAAATATCGTGAAGGTTGAACATTAATATTTTTGCGACTAACAGTTTTTGGCAACATTTTTTTATGCAAAACTTGCAAATTGTTGATCTGAAAATCTGGAAAGCTTTACCAACACACATTTTTAAATAATGGCAAAATCCCTGCAGAAAAGCTCTTTTAGTAAATTATCGGTAAATGAGTCGTTTCCAATTTAAACATTAAACTATTTTGTCAATTTTGTTACTATAAGAAATATTATTATTGAAATAAATCCAATACACCTTTTTAAAGAAAATTTAATGCGCTTAAAAAAATATATTTTAACATTTTCTTAATTAATTCATTTCATCAAAATGCATTCGACTTTGAAATGACTTTTTTACTCCACTTTAACATCAAATAACATTTGAAGAAGAGAATTTATTGAAAAATTTTAAGAGACTTGCTTTGTAACGCATCCAGGTTTCCATAAAAATAAAGAATGCAATTTTCTTTACGATCGTGTGTTAGTAAATTTTTGCAATCAACAATTTGCGAGCTTTGCATAAAAAAAAAAACGATTATTGCCAAACTGATAATCACGAAAATAAACCTCTTAATATTATTATTAGGGGTTCTAATCTTCACAATATGTTTTTTATCACTTTAAATAATATTATTAATAAATTTTTCAAAACACAATTCGATTTTTTAACTTACTCTAGTATGCAAAATAATGTTTTAACAAGCTTTGCTTCCCAAAACAGGCCCAAGGGAGTTTTTTTCGCCCTTTCGGGGTCATCCCACCCAGGTACCTTGACCCCTACTCCTTCCCATTCACACACCATTCATTCCATAACTTGGATGGTTGTTGCTCAGTCCGTTTCTTCAATCCCGAGCAGAACACCGCGTGCCGTTGACCAAAACCCACAATGCCGGTCACCCATCCAAGTTATGGGCGCGCACTTCACTGCCTAAAGGTATGGTTTCGGTGGTGCGCACGCCGGCAGCGTGTGCCGGCTGCCGGCGAACGTCGCCGAGCGCCGTCGCTGGCGGGTGGTTTCGGTGCGAACGGAGGAACGAGCAGGACCGGCCAGTCTTGTAAGTGATTGCATCGTTGCAAGACATATTAATAAACAAAAATGACGGAAGATATTGTTTATTTAATACTATTGGAGGAAGAAGATGAAGAACAGTTGCTTAGGAGAACAATTAGAAAACGAAATAAAATACATGAAATATTCCGGAACCGAAAAACCGAAGGGTTTTATAATATATTAGTTAATTCTCACCTAAATGAAGATCACAAAAAATTCAGAGACTTTTTTCGTTTAAATCCGGCACAATTTGATTTTGTTTTATCTTTAATACAAGAAGATATCACAAAAGATAGTACAAATTTCGTGCAAAAGCCCATCACAGCAAGGGAAAAGTTAGCAATAACATTAAGGTAAGAAAGTATTATTTTTATTAAAACTAAAATAATTCTAGATAATTTGGTGTATAGGTGTCTGCTGTATTATCGTAACTTAAATGGGTAGTAGTTTCTTTTGTGATCTGGACGTTTTTCTCTGTTTCTCGAGCTTTCTTTTCCAAATTATTTACAACAGTCAAAATGTTTATTTTTGCTTCACTAATTAATTCGGTAGGTAGCTTTTTACGCTTAGGCTGATACTTTTCATAAAATAATCAATTTCATCTTCTTCTTCAGCCTGCCTTTTTTATGTAGAGATTCTAAGAGTTCCATTCTTTTTTCAGCTCGTTCTTCAAAACCTTTTATATTAAAAGATTCTTTCGATTCCCTTTTACATATTTTTTTGGATTTTTGATTGGAAAAAGGTGTTGAGCTCATACTGTCAGATGTCATTACAGGTGATGGTGAATTGAAATCTTCGAAATCGGTTTTTCTGCAGTGGATTCATCGGCTGTAAGATTTTCGGTATCAGTATCCACGGGACTTCTTATTTGTTCTTCCATAGTATTTATGGATTTCCTTTGATGCTTAATACTGCCGAGGAATGAAAGTTTTTCATAAAATTTCCATTTTATAGGCTTATCTAAAGCAGCAGAACCAGTCCCCATCTTTGCTTTGTTTTTAATTCGGAAATAGTGATCTTTAATGCTTTTCCAACGTTTTTTACATTCATCGGCTGTAATAAAAAATAATGTAGGTAATTTATCTTAGTATGGGTATTGATAATAATTTTTATTCGTTTATAATTGCCAAAGTATGCAAACCAGAAACCAACAGGGCCAAACATTATTATATTTTAAAATATCTTTTTTCTACGACCACTAACGAAATAAAAACTTTCGCTGGCAGTAAACTATGATGAAAATTGAATTTTCATCTTCAGTGAGAAAAAGCGAAACCACTTCTATGGCAAACGTATTTAAGCAGTGTTCCGCGTACGAACGCTGCAGCTACACCGCTGCCGGCGTGCGCGCCACCGAAACCATACCTTAACTCCGGAGATCGACGCTTGCCGATACAACGGCAGCAAAGGGAGTTACTTGTAATTAATATTATTTTTTAAATAATAATTACACATTAAACTTTTTTAAATTTGATATTAATAAACACAGTCCTGTTTATAACTGTAATATTTCAGTATTAATGCGTGTTTTATTACTGATTATGTCAGAATTTCGTTTTTCTATTCTTTAATATTGTTAGTGTTTTTAATATTGATACACCTCCCTAGGGTGGCGCGTTCCACAGGTTGAGAAACTGCTGCATTAAATTAATCATTCGTTTAATATAAGGCAGTTTTAGTTATGGCTAATACAAGCTAATAGGCTGTTTTTAAAGGCAATTGTGGATGCAGCGGACACCCTGTATACTGTTAAAATATAGTATTACTGCAAATTATCGTTTGTTTATTTAATTCCCAAGCAACTTTACTCATTGGTATATCGTCAGTGTAATTCGCAAAGTGCGTAACTCCGTTTTTAGAAATTGAAGAAAAGCAGTTTTTAAAATAATATTTTACAGTGATGTGTGGTAGCATATAGTATAAAATAATTTAATATAAAAGAATATAACATTTTTAAATAGATGGTATTTATTTGGGTACACGCCAAAATAAAATTGAAAGTACTAAAAAACCAAAAAATATTAAACAAGTAAAAGATAATTAAAAATCGACGTTTCGGTGGCAAATCTGCCACCGTTGTCAAGATAAATGTAATAAAAATAATAAAAATAAAAACTTACTATTATTTAGGTTTTAAAATTCACTATTTTTCTGTTTTTTGGAATATTCTGAAAATCTGAAAAACTTTGACAACATTTAATGTCAAAGTTTTCAGATTTTCAGAATATCCCAAAAACAGAAAAATAGTGAATTTTAAAACCTAAATAATAGTAAGTTTTTATTTTTATTATTTTTATTACATTTATCTTGACAACGGTGGCAGATTTGCCACCGAAACGTCGGTTTTAATTATCTTTTACTTGTTTAATATTTTTTGGTTTTTTAGTACTTTCAATTTTATTTTGGCGTGTACCCAAATAAATACCATCTATTAAATGAATCCGCCAAACTACAGAACATATCTTCAATTTTCTTTCATATTAAATTATTTTTTTACTTTATGCTACCGCACATCACTGTAAAATTCTGCTTTATAAAATCCTTCTCCAAAATTTCTAAAAGTGGAGTTATGTACTTTGCGAATTACACTGACGATATTTTTTCCATCAAGTATAGTGCAGCCTTAAACAAAATCCAAAAACAATTAAGGTTTTATTGCATCTCATGCCTAAGTCACTTTCTTAAATGAGCATACACACGGTCAGTAATACCTTTGAGCCTCCCTGAAGGAAAAAGGAACTGACGGCCTGTCAGGCGGTCTGCGGAACTACAAAGACACCTGCGTTACCGTGTATATGCGCCGTAGGTCTTGTAGGTTCGTAATTCAAACAATTACGAACCTCTCGTAATTGTTTGAATTACGAACCTACAAGACCTACGGCGCATACACACGGTAACGCAGGTCTTCGAGCCTACCTGAACAAAAGGAACCTCGCCGGTAGAAGCGATCGTGTCTATAGTTTCCTGATTTTTCGATAGGGCCTGAAAGCACGACCTTGCATGTACAGGGTGTTTCATTTTCGATGGTTTTACAGGGTATCTCAGTAATTGTAGGGAATAACAAAAATATAATATAGCACTCCTGATCTATTTTTTTTTAGAAAACACCTGTAGTGAAAACAGTTTATAGCAATTGCGATCCAACTCGGAGCTACAGGGTTATTTTAAGATTTTGCTCATTTTTCCAACTTTCTGTAACTTGTTTGGTATTAATGGCATGGTGTAAATTTTCCCGTAGAATATTGCGATGTTTTTTTTAAGTATGACCATTTTTAAGAACATTGTCCAACTTATGTATGTTATATCTAATAAACAATGAACAAAAAATCTTTACAGTATCTATCAGCTACAAAAATTACAATAAATGCTTAAATTAAAATGTTCTATAATATGTATTTATTTTATCTATATTATTTAATTAAATATATCAATATACAATACAGGTAATACAAGTGATTACCTAATACTTAGGTCATTAAATTTTTACCTTTTGGTGGATTTAATACTAGTTTTTTAAATGAATAATTCGTTAAATAAATTACTACAGATTGTAACGCTATAATACAAGTGTGTAGAAAATGCAAGTGAAGCAAAAAAGAAGATACATTGATAATTTCCAAAGAAATAAAAAAACTTTGAAGTATCGGGTTATCACCTGCATTGCCTGTATTTCATATTGAGATATTTAATTAAATAAGCAAAAAATTTTACCTTTTAAGCGTCAATAACTCAAAAACAGCGAAAGATAAACATGTAGTACCCTTAATAAAAAACTAAGAATTGACTATCTATAGAATTCAACAATATAATAATAAATATTACGGTGTTCCATTAAAAAAAATACATTTCTGGCGTCTTTTGCTTTTCAGGCTATTGTTTTTTAAATAAGATTTTTAAATTCTCCGAGCTAAAATACATCGATTGGGTATTTTGAATTTCTTTTAAAATATGTGGAAAGTCCAAAAATATGCCATTATTTCTCCTTAATTGAATACCCTGTACAATGCGCTAATGTACAAATTTAAATTTTCTCAATTTTAGCAGAAAAATAATTGCCTATTTAGAATGTATTTTTAATTCCAAACATCTTTTTTATAAAAAATTTTTGATATTAGCAAAAATACAGGTACTAAACTCTTTAGCAAAAATTGTATTTTTGGCCAAACCTTGTAGATGACTGACACAATTTGATATAATTTCATATTTGATGATTGTATTTGAGATTTTGGACCATGCAGAACTTTTTCGTAAAATTAATAATTAAAAAGTTTACCATATGACGCTAGCTTACGTAGACACACTGTAGTTACGATAGTTAAACCAAAAAAAAAAAAAAATGGTTCTAAAAAATAATATATTTCTATTTTCTGTCATGGCCTCCTATAAAAAAACTAAATTTGACATAAAAAATGGAAATTTTCAGTAAATTTAAAAATAAAAAATACACACAACCTACAAATTTATACATTTTTAGATGGCCCAAAGAGAGCTTAATAAACCTAAATAAAATATACAGGGTGTTTCATAAGGAAAAAACATAATTTGGTAATTTTCTCAAAAAATGCACAACATAAAAAATAGTTAATTTACCACAAGATTTTACGGAAAAAAAAGTGAAGTACACTTTTTCATATCATTATTGGCAAACAAGTTAAAGAAAGTTGTAGCAATTATCAAAATCTGAAAATTATTCCGTCGTTCCGATCGCAATCGCCATAAACTGGTTTTACTACAGTCGTTTTCAGAAAAAAAAGGAGATTGGTCGATATTTTGAAATTAAATATTCCTTACGGTTTTCGAGATACTTCATAATAGCATCAAAAAAGAATAAACCTGTACACTTCTGGATGAACAGATTTTATTTATAATAGGATTTGGAGTAACTACTGGGCATTACTGGTTTTTATGTCGAGTTAAATTTTTAGTATAATTGGGTACTAAAAGAACAAAAACAATTATAACAGAATTTTTTAAATTATACAGAGAAAAATATACAATACAATTAAAACGAGTAACCTGTATAATTTCGTTATTTGTATACTTTAAGAAAAGCCTTAAGCACGTCAATTATTATTTGGGGGGGACACCAACACCAACGTCAATAGGTTTGTTCCAGCAGGATGTTGGAAACATGTTAGCAACAGTCGTAAAACGCAGAAATTGTTACAAACATTAGTCAGAAATGTTGGCAACAGTTTTCTGCTGGAACGAAAAATAAACAAGGCGTGCATACTGCTTATACGTCAATACAAGAAAGGTTATGTTAAAAATTGTCAGTAATGTTTGAAGAAAGTTTGCAAACTTTTCAAACAGTTTCCAACATGTTTCAAACATATTAAAACTACTGCTGGAACAACAAACAATTGTATAATGTTAGAAACATGGCACTGCTGGAACGACAAATTTGACGTGCGCCGGTTTTAACTTTGTTATTTTTTTATCTCTATCCAGCCTAAATACTAACGTACCGTGGGTGTCTTAAGCGAGGTAAAAGGGGGTTTGTTGACACGGAACTTAAATACTTGAAGATTTGGGGGAAGGAAAGACCTCCGCGGGCAGCAGGTTCCACAACCTAGAAACTCTAGGGATAAAAGAACGAACAAAGTGGGAAGTTCGGGGCCTGTCCAGTTGGACCGTATAGGGATGCATACGCGCGGAACCACGAGTTTCTCTGTTGGGAAACGTAAGTGGAGGAACTATACTGGACAACTCTTCAGAGCAGAAGTCATGGAAGTACCTATAAAAAAGCGATAAATCCCCCACAGCCCGACGATGTGCAAGAGAGGGAAGCCTTTCTGTAAGTGAAGGATCATTAATGAGACGAACAGCTCTTCTTTGAATAGAATCAAGAATGCTTAGGGTTGTGGGGGACGCCATGCCCCAGATATGAGAACAATATTCCAAGGGAGGATTTTGAAACAGGACACCCGGTATAATTTGACTGATTTGCAAAGAAAATAACATTCTGAGTACAATGAGATTTGTATTCATAGGACTCCAGATTAAACATTTAAAAAGTTTAAAGGTTAGATGTCAAAAATATGAAATTAGGTCTCATTGTACTCGGAATATTATTATTTTCTGTTTAAGTAAGAATATACCAAGTTTCTCATTTCAAATAAGAAAGTTAGGGTCGTTTCCGTTTTAACCGGAAGAAAAATAGTAGAGAACAACTAAATTTTTAAAACAATGCACATTTATCTGATACAATAATGTATTAAATTTTTATTTTATTTTAATGATTAAAATATTATTTTTTTGTATATTTTAGGACCAAAACAAAAAAATAATTTTAAAAAATAAAAAAGTTTAATGGTCTAAAAACCTGCAATTTATGGACTTTTTCCTCCAAAACCAAACAAGATATAAAAAATAAAGAGACGTAAAAGCTGCATTTTTATATTCTAAATAAAGTACCAAAATGTTAGAAACATTTTCGCAGTCAGTGGCGTACCGTTTGTTTGTTAGATATATTCGTTTAGGTGCCACTCAAGACGCCAATACTCCCTTAATGCCATAAATAACATCGTCAAATTAGGAAAAAAATGTAAATATGAAAATAATATTTAGGATATTTACAAAAACTTATAAACCTCTTAAGAACGAGGAATTTGCAGATCCATGTTTATATGACCTTTTTTTTAGTTTGATAAAAGGACTTTGCCCTTTTCGTTTTGCACCACTATTTAAAAACACCCTGTATATAAACAAAAATTTTTGTTTTCGCTTTCTTTTAATATCTTGTACAGAGGAAAAGTTATTTCGGGTATAAATAAAGTTAAATTATAATACATGCTAATGTAGATTATTAAAATATGTACGTATATCTGAATTATACAGACATGCACCAACAAATTAAAATTTGTTGGTGCATGTTATATTGTTTTAAATTTTTTAAAATTTTTGACTGTTATTATATAGGATGCCGTAAAAATATTCTTCGAGCATTCTAGAATAATTTAGTTCTAGTTCTAATTGTAGTTCTTTTAATAAATACATGCGTATATTTCTTATATAACTAACACCCACATTACTTTTTTACGACACTTTTCTTATCAATAACAGATGCAGTTGCGGTGCTAATAAATTATAACGTGTTTTCGGAAATGACGATGTACTTAGTTGGGTTCAGAGGTAATTTATTCTGAAAGCAATGTCAAAAAGTATAAAAAAACTTATAAAGTAAACAAACCTTTTCGAAAGCACATAGCCTCTAACGGAACCTAATTACATAGTTGTCAGAAAAATAAAAAATATTGCAAAAACACGTATCACGCACTTAAAACAATCCTCTTATTTCGTCTCTGTCCTGCAATAACCTTGAAGCGTGAACGCTAGAAACTAGAAATTCGTCGTTTCAATATTTTTTGCTGCAATAAATCATTGTTTACAAAAGGGTTTGTTTACATTATGATTTTTTGGCCTACAGGGCGGCATCGCTTCCAGAATGAATTATATTACTCGCCTGTTCAGGAAGGCTAGGAGGCAGGCCTGACTGTGTGTATACTAATATTAGTACCGCAGTCCGGCCTGTGACCCTACCTTCAGGAAGGCTTGAAGGGAGGACTGATCGTGAGTATGCCCATTAAGATCGTGAAAAAAACCAAAAAGAAAAATTAAAAATTATGATCTTTGAATTAGGCCTAACCTAATTAAATTAACTAGTCCAGTGGCGTCTCAAACGTGTAAATATGTAGAAATATACTTACTAATCTGTAAATTGCAGGGACCTTTTCCTTTTTTAAAATCGTTTTCTTGTACCGATTTTTGGTTTTGTATACATATTTGTCGCATATTATATTCATACTCGGCATGCTTTCTGGGAGAATGCTGTTTTGGAAATTTGAAAGCACAGCAATGGAAGTGATGTGTGAGCTTGGCTATTTTAAGATTCTGTAAATAATAATAAAATCATACAAAGCACTTTTAAAAAACCTTAATTAAAATTTAGGATAGGGATATCTAATATCAGTTATTTTTCTACATATTATTTAGATTATGTAGAAACCTTCGTAAATGAGACACCTAGAAGCAAAACCAGATATATCCATTAGAAGTAAAACCGAGGAAAAGACCAAAAACTTTTTTAATATTATTTTTTTTAATTAATAATATACAGGGTGTCCCAACGGGAAATGCTGCGATCGATTTCTCGAAAAGCACGCTTTGGAAAATTTTAAAAATTTGGTAAGATTAAAAAGTTAGTAGGGGACATACACTAAAATATTTTGACGGCTCTACCACTTTCGGTTATTCCGGAAGTTATTGTTAACTTCCTTATATTAAATGAAGCTCCCTATAAATTACTTCATTTTTAGATTCTGCGTAAAACTAACTCTAAACATATATGTATAATGTTCGTTACTTAGTCCAACAGTTTTTGACTTATTTTAAATTTTATGTCAAAAATGACGTTTGCATGCCAATACATATTATTTTTCTGAACATCAGCCTTTAATATGAGTTGGGGTTGGGTTCCTTGTAGAGAAAGAACTTCTTTGGTAGACTGCATTAATATTTTTACAATTAATAAATACAGAATGGTAATTGAAAATTATAACGACAAAAACCCTAAAACTAAGCCGTGTTTTAGCATTGTTTGAATAGATAAATATTAAATTGTTAATATTTCATAAACTCTTAATTTTTGGAATAGACATCCTTTTTAAAATTATCCTTATTTTTGATGCTTACTAGGATAAGTTAAAAAATGATGGGGATTTCGTGTGAAAAAATTGACTTTTAAGGTTTTTGTCGTAATAATTTTTAAAGAATATTTTTGGCCACTCTCAATTTATTAATTGTGAAAATATCAATACAGCTACTGAAATATTTGTCTCTATGTGAAACCCCAACTCATATTAAAGGTTTTGTTTAGAAAAAATTGATGGTTATGTAATGGCTTGCAAACGTAATTTTTGACATAAAATTTAATATGTCAAAAACGGTATAGAACAATAGACATAATTTATATTTAGAATTTTACGCAGATTTTAAAAAATAAACAAAATATAGGGTGATTTATTTTAAATAAGGAAGTTGACATTAACTTTCGGTATGACCGGAAGTGGTAGAGCTATTAAAATATTTTAGTTGTATATTCCCCAATGACTTTAGATTGTTATTAAATTTTCAAAATTTTCCAAAGCCTACCTCTCAAAAAATCGATCGCAGCAGTTTCCGGTGGGACACCCTTGTATCTGATTTTATGTTATTTGGTTGACTTTCTAGCTTTTAAAGGTACATTTTAGAATCTTTGACCTCCCCAAGATGTCGTTAAATACTTCTGATGAAAGAGTACTATGCGAAAATTCTTATTTAAGAGGTTAGTTAGTAGTAGAGGCAGTAGCGTAGCCAGGCGTAGGTGGTCCTACTGTCTTACGGTCGCCTACGGCCTCGCGCCTGTAGGGCGTCGCGGTTGCTGCCTTGCAGTTGAAGGTAGTAAAGGTGAGGTCAACTGAAACATCAAAAGTAGAGCCCAAACGATATCATATTGTCATCTTACAATTTTGTGCAAGAAAAATAGTTACAAACGTGGTAGAAATGATGTACTTTCTGTGTGTTTTTAAGGTGAGGATTTTTTTGTTTTTTTTTGTGGTTGTCAACTTTATTTTCTTTCCTATTTCATCTTTATTGACAAATGGGGCCTCGCAGATAGGACGCCTACGCCTGTATTTGTCTACGCTAGGGGGAATCAAGTGAGACATTGTTTTACCTACAATCTTAAGTAAACCTATAGAACAGTAAGATATACAGGGTATTAGAAAAATATTGTTCATAACTTAAAGATGTGATTCCTTGTATTATTTTTAGCAAAAAGTTCCTTATAACACATGTCCGAAAATCAGCAGTATACGAAAAATGTGTTTTTTTGATCGAAAGTTACCAGCTTAAAGAACATTTGTAGAAGACTTGAAATACTGTTATTATTAATACATCTAACTGTAATTTTAGGTGACTTACAAATGTTGTGTTTTTTTCTTGTTGGTGCATCTCATCGCTTTAAATATGTGACTAATAATCGTTCATATTGGTGGTGTGTATCGTCACGTATCGGTAAGTCCTGTCATTTTTTAGTAAATGTGACGTACTACAAGCGTTATTTAATAAAACATATAACAATTTGATGAATTCAGTTTTTGTCCTCATACGCTCATATTCCTGTTATTTTGCAACGTTGCCAAGTGATTGGAAAAATTTGAATATTTACGACTGAATTTTCTCACAAACTATTGATTTTCGGACATAATTTATTATATAAACATTTTTGCTTAGAATAATGCAAAGAATCACCACTTAAAATTACGAACATTATTACCTTGACAACCTGTATTTTGTTTACTTTTACAGAATAATCTCAAACAAACACACTTACCTGTAAGTCGTAAAGACTTGGAATTGTGTGAAGAGTTGGTGTGTCTCTAATTTTTAGTACTTCAAGAGTCTCTAGTCCAATATGAGGCAGCGTTTTTATGGCAGTCTGAGATAAATCGCTGAAATATATGTTTAAAAGTAATGTTATGTTAGGTACACATCAAATTAGCAAAACAAAATTTAACTAAATTTTAACTAAAGAAAAAAGATAGGATTTTTTAGAAAAAATTCACTACTAAGGGGCAAAATATTAACTTTTCTTACAGAGTGGATAGGGTAGTACTTACTCTACATTACTCTTACTCTATAATTGTTCAGGTTGACGCCCTTGCGTTAACCTTGCATTCTTAAAAGTAGTGTAATGACAGCAAATAACTTATTTTGACTGTCACGCAGTGTATCAATATAGTTATGTTTTTTTTATTACTAAAATATATATTTTTTTCTTTTTATTAAAAAATACTTACAGTTCTCGCAAGTTCAGCAGTCCTTTAAAAGCAAATTCTCCTATTTCTGTCAATTTTGGATTAGATGTTATGTGTCTGAAAAAGAAGACATTTATATTAAAATAAATTTTAAACAAAACGAAATGCATCATGCATTTTAGTTTCTAGAAACTCCGTTTGAACCAAGAAAGTAAATTTTGTACTTTATACTTTACAATTTTTTTTACGCCTTTATTGGTACAAGATATTTTAACTGATAGGAACTATCATACATTCGTCAGAAGCAGTAGATTTAATATGATGAGACAGGATGGCCGTACATTTATTAAATAACGGATTTAAGTAAATGTACCCAAATTACATTTATTCTTGTGGCTTGTTAACTAAATTATAAAAAAATATAAAAAAAGAGGTCGCATGAGCGCCAATGTATCAAAAATGATTCTAACGATTTTTTTTTGAATCATGTTCAGAATAAAATGCTAATTACGAGGATCCCAGTTAAAAAAATTGCATTAAATAAAATTACATTTTATTTTTTGACTAATTTTCTACCGAAAATAACCCTTTACATTTTTTGAAAAATTAGTATTTATTAAATTATAAGCATTAAACAATTGAAAATAAGCAATTTGGCCCAACTTTACCATTTAAATTATGTCCGACAATATGAAAAATTTGACATTATGTATTTTTTTATAGAATTCTTAAACCTATTATAACAATTGTAGAGCAAGCAATTTGACAATTTTGACCTAGATATACATATATTTTTTTAACAAAGTATATTTTCATGTTTTTAATTAAATCTTTGCACTTTCCCTGTATAGATATGGTCTTCATATAAACAGCATCCAGGTCGGTCGGGTGTATTCAAGGTTACCACGACAACTACCTTAGCCGCGACATTAAATTGACAGTCCGGGTCCCCCAATCAATCCGGGCCTTGGTAATTTGTACCGCCTTTAACGCTTTGGCCGCACGCCAATGGCAAATTCAAAAAGTAAATATGTGGTACAGTAAAAAAAATATTTACCAGCGTCAAAGTTTACGAAATATAAAAATATAAGTTGGGACGCTCGTCACAGCGGCCGCATCAAAGAGATCGGGATCAAGCTGCCTTCAGCTGCGCGAGAAAGAATAATTCGAGCAGTCGTCTATACATACACAGTGTGCCGAGTTAGCGTTGTATAGGGCGGGGCAAATTTGTATTGGGTATTTGGGTATTGGGTATTGGGTATTGGGTATTGGGCTCAAATTTAAGGACCCCAGGTAATGCTCGAAAAATACAATCACAAAGTTTTAGTGACTAGCCCGAAAAATAGGAATAAAACAAGATGGCAAATTGACATTTTCGTGTCTACCCTGTACAGACATCAATGTTTTCGATCAATAGAAAAAAAACAAAAAATAAACATTTTATATTTGTGACCCTTAAGCAGTATTTTTTTAAATTTATTTATTTGTACAGGGTGGGCAAAATTTGATTTGTGTTTTATGGGTTATCTCAGTTATTACTAAACGTCTTAAAAACCGATATAGGTGTTATGGGCTCTGATTTTGGAGAAACTAAAAATAGCGTGCTTAGAATTTTAATCAAATTATTTATCTAAATGATACCAGAAGAAAGTGAAAATTTGGCGTTTTTTATATATCCTTTATCACAAAAAATAGCAAAAAACCTTAAAACAATTTTTGTAGAACTTTTACGTAGAGTCTACAGAAAGTATTTGATTTTTTATACCGGGTTTTTTTTTAAAAGTTGCGATACCAACTTAATGTTTTTCTTATGGAACACCTTATAATTTTTTACTAATTAATAGCCCTTGTCACTACAATAACAGGGATTCCTAACTAGAACGCTATAATTACAAAAATATTACTTCTTCTAAAAAAATAAACAATTATATTACACCTGAAAACCTAATGGCATTATTCACATATAACTAAATTTAAAAATTTAGTTAAAGACGATTTACAAGAATTTGGCTCATTCACAAAATCACACATTTTTTTACTGTGTTTATACTTTTAAAGGTATATTAAGGTTAGTATAAATCATAAAAAATATCATAATTATTATGTTAAACTATTATTATAAAATATTATTGTAATAGAAGGTGTTTATACGGGGACGCTCAAAAAAAATATTAAAATTTAAATATTTAAAAAACCACAAGAGGCGGTTTAATCAATTATAAGAATTTCTATTTATATATGTATATGAATTATTTGGAATTTTTGGCGGTTTTTACTAGTTTTCTCGGTGAAAGCAGCCGTCCGGCGGTTTTGCTTATAAAAACCATTGAAAACCGCCGGAAAATAGTAAAGTAGTAGTAATAAATATTTTTCTCTAAACTTCGTGTTTTTCTTTTGTGACCTATTTTTCGTAGTTTTGTTTTTAGTTATTAGAATGAATAGTATGACTTAGGATGCGTGTTTCAAGAGGACAAATGGTCGCATGGTCCAAAGCTAAGAGATTTCAAATGTTTATTGGTACAGGGCAAATAATAACTAAAAATATGGATAATGACAAGGAATAAAGTACTTTTATTTTTAAAAATAAAACGAAAAATAGTAAGGTTATTTATTTTTTCGGATTTTTCGATTTTGACCAAACTTGGTATACCTACATACGGCGGTTTTCTGGCACGCTGATCATGAATCTAAAACAAGTCAACAGTCAGAAACATTTCGTTTTCGAGATATATATCATCAAAGTTGAAAATCATCAAACAATATTTTCACAATATTTTTCCTTCTTTTGAATACAAATCTCAATATGAAGCTAAAGTGGCACACAATAGTTGCTTTTACCTTTTGAAACCCCGTTTTTCTATGTATTTTACAATTTTTTGCATTAAATTTCGGAAGCTTATTTCATCCATCAATTTACATCGCAGTAGGCGTGTATGGTTTTTAAGGTAAACCATTTTGCAATTAATTTGATATAATCTGTAAAATACATAAAAAAACGGGGTTTAATAGGGTAAAAATCAAATATTTTGTGCCACTTTAGCTTTAAATCAGGAATTTTGGACAAAAAGAAGGGGAAATATAGTGAAGATGAGGATAGTTCGTTTTTTAACTTTAATGATGGATATCTTGAAAACAAAACGTTTTCGGCTAAAAGTTTGTTCGAATACGTGATCAGCGCCCCAAAAACCACCGTAAAAAATATTTATTACTACTACTACTATTTTCGGGCGGTTTTCATTTTTTTTAAATCAAAACCCTCGGACGGCTTTCACCGAGAAAATAAGTAAGAACCGCCGGAAATTACAATATAATTTAAATTTTCAGCGGTTTTTATTTATATAAATAAAAACCGCCCGACGACGGTTTTCTTCTCATAATTGATCAAAACCGCCGGCGGTCGTTTAGCCAGTGTCAATAAAAACGTCAATTTTTTAATTTCTCCTAGTATCTCTTAGATAAATTTTTTTATTAAAATTCCAAATACGCCATTTTAAGTTTCTCCAAAATAAAGCCCATAACACCTACATCGTTTTTTATTAACTCCAGTAATAACTAAGATAATCCATAAAAACGCCTAATTTTGTCCACCCTGTACTTACTATGGGTATTTTATTAAAAAAGAATGTTTATGGCAAAAATGTAAAAATTAAAATTGTTATTATAAAATAATTTATTAGTAAATATTTAGCATTAAGAAAATAAACATTATTAAAGAAATAATTCATGTTCGTAGTAAAAACGTTTTACGGCCCTTTTAAGTATTGTTTGTGTTAGGGCTATTAAGTGGTTTTGTGTGTGTTTATTATGTAACAGCAGTAAAATGTTAAACGTTATATCATAACTTGTTTAAATCAACTCATCAATTAAATAAGACCTGCATATTGTCGGGGATAGTGCAAAACCGCGTAACTAGTCGCGTAAATATTCTTCAGAAATTTAGGCCTTTTTGGAAATTTGTTTCTGTGTTCAACACTGTTGTTCAAATTTAGCTTCAAAAATGCATAAATGTTAAAAATTAAATGTTTTTTTTAAGCGTTAAGATTAAAAAACCACATAACCTCACAATTTTTTTAACTTTATTCTTAAGAAAATTTTAAATTAACAGAAATTCTTGGTCATTTCTTAATACCAATGATAATGTTAAGCTTTTGCGCACCCTGCACAAAAACTCAAAATTTTCTCTTCGTGCGAGTCGTATTTCTTTTACAAGCAATTTTTTAAAAATCAGAAATTATTTTTGCCAAAATATTATTTTTTCTGTACATTTGTGCTCTTGTAAACCCTATATCCGTGAAGTCTTCAGTAAATTTTTAGGCTTCCTCCTAGCCTATCCTATTGCATTTGCTTTAAGAAAACATACATTTTGCGTTATCTATGATGCATTCACTTGGACTTCTATACCATGAAGCACAATATTTCGTAGCAAATAGAAAAAAGAAATCATAAATGATTAATATGTAGAGATTTAAAAAAATAACAGGTATATTAAGCCTCGGACTAAACAACTTCGCCGGCAATTAAGTTGTGTTTACGTCAACAGTGTCAAACTCGAGGTTATGAAAATCAGAGCCCGAAACTTCAAAGGAGCCGACTTTAATGTCGCTTCTCGTTATTGCTTTTTCTCAGCTAATGCGTCATAAAATGTTTAGCACTTTGTTTTAAATCAGGCTCATTTATAAGCTGAATGATCCAAGCACTTTTTGTTGTTTTGATGTTATAACCCTTTCCACAAACCTTATTATTTAAAGCTGCCCTTTAAATAAATAGAAAGGACAGCCTGTAAAGCTCGTAAATAGAGGTTTCAAAGCATTTAAAACAAGTAATAATAAGCTTTAGCATGCTGCAACATTGATCCTTTTAATCTGAATTTTCTTATGGTGTTTTACGTTTTACTTTTGTTTTAATTTTTAAACATTATACCAGAGCCGTAAGCAGGGTGAAGGCCAATGGGGGCAATTGCCTGCCCCTCCCCCAGGAGCCAAAGAAAACCTCTAATAAAGTTGTTCTGGAGAGCTGTAGTATAGACTTAATCGGCTGGCACATATTTAAAGCTTTTTTTTATGCTACAAACATGAGTAAACCGCTTTGTTTACATAGCTGATTACTTTTTTTTGTCTGGTTGTCGGTCTAAACCTGTCTACATTTATTGTTGCTGTTGCCCCCTTCCCTAAAATCACGTTGTGCCTACGGTCCTACATAAAATAAACCCTTTCTTTATATGATTTTTAGTAAAAGCGGCCCACAGACGATCAATATTTTATATTGTACAATAAATTTGACCGTTTTTGGTGTATATTGAAAAGTGATACAATATATTGTGTTAATCAAAAACAGTTTTTATTACGCAATGATGATTTATTGTGTCGTGTGTGGATAATATTGCACAATTATTTCAGTTTTGAAATATGAAAGAGTATTTGTTTACAAAAGCAAATATGGGTGTAAAGACAAAAGAAGAAAAAAAGATAGGCTTTTTCTTCTTTTTTAACATATTGCCAAAACAATGGCAATAGCAGCTAAATCCATGTTTTAACCAGTAGTTACAAAACAAAACTAGTTATATTGAATATTGCGAAAATATAATGCGCTGTTCGGGGCTGCCTAGCAATTATTGTAAAATATTTTGCGCAATAATATTGATCGTTTGTAGGTGCCTTAAGGCTTATTAAATAAATACTTACAGTTTTCCGATTTGAGATCCATTAAAAGCATAGTCTTCTATTTTGGTAATATCATTAAAATTTATTGTCCTGAAAAAAATAATTCTTTATTACAATGGTAATGTAAAGATTCTATGAGAATAAAAAATAAGATTTTTTTAAAGAAATAGGTAAAATAGTTAAGTTTCCTAGCAAATGCGCAAAGTGATACTTTGCCGCATGCAAAAGCAGTTAGCTACACGAACCACAATGCAGCGAGCTTATGGGACAAAATTAATATATCCAAAACTTGTAAAGATAGATCAATCAAATGTGGTATTTCTGTAAAGACTTTGGACGATCTTCATAGTCGTGATATAATATACAGGGAGTTGCATTGAAAATATTATACTTTTTGTCCTACCTTGTAAATCATAAGAGATAATAAAAACTTGAAAACTACGGAATTAAGCAAATAAACTGATATATTTATTAATTTTGTAGGGTAAAAGAGATTAAAGTTAGGGGGTATAAATTTATAAATCAACATCGGACTATGCGGCGTTTTAAATAGTTTTGCGGGCATTTGTACAAAAATGCAAATTTTGGCATTATTACAAAAAATCTTGCCATTTTTGGATAAATTTAAAGAAAAGGAATAAAAGCCGATCTATCTAAACCAAAAATTTGCTACCTTAGGTGTACATGGGTAATGGCCAATTAGAAGGGTATGTCTCTTTTTTAAGTCCATTTGCGAGTAAAAGTGGTAGCATGTCAGTAGAGCAAGACCTTTTGTCGCTGTAGCAACATTCTCTTTTATTTCTTTCTCATAACTTTTTAAGTTATTTGTTGCGGACACAGCAACAATTAAATCAAAATTCACTTTAATATTCTTTTAATACAACAAATTTCTCACTAAAAACTTAAATTTCTATTTAAAAAATTAAAAATTAAAATCATCATTAATGTTTTCAAAACGCACAGTACCGAATTCCCGCGCCGCAAGCCAGGGATGCGTGGGTATAAATACCAATGTTTTTGGGACAGGACAAGAAGTGTACCGAGACAACCAGCAGTGGACAGATCGTTCCCGCGGACACTCTCTTAAGCCGCGTCCACACTAGTAAAAATTTACGTTGTGTGCGCCATGCGGCACAAATTTGTATGTGCGTTTAAAATTTTTGCAAGTGTGGACGAGTTCGCCGCATAGAAACACACGCAAAAATTTTCGCGACATTCAACGCACGCGATCCGTCGGTTGTCGGTTTTTTTCAACATCAAAGAGATTTGCGCCGCAATATTGTTTTAGTGTGGACGTATTTACGTTAATGCAATGATTTTGACAAATGTTATTATGACTTGCTGTTTAGAAATTATAGAAGTTAACTGATATCCATCTTTCTAATTTGTTCTTAACCCACCATTCTGTGACTATGTCTGATGCAATGTTAATTATGAAAAGAAACTGAGCTTCTTTTATCGTCGTGCAAAATCTTATCAAAAAATAGAAAAAAGACGTTATTGGATTAAACATTTGTATCAAAATAAAAAACAATTTGATGGCGTAAAGTTATTATATCGGCTATTTTTGTATGAAAGTACTGGGCATTTCAAAAAATTTTTGCGTATGTCTACATATAACTTTGAGATTTTAATAAATAAGATTGGACCAAAAATTATCCAAAAGGACACCAAGTTTAGAGAAGCCATATCCGTGAAGAAAAGGTTAGCTGTCACATTAAGTTTTATGGCTACTGGAGATTTATATACAAGCCTTCAATATCTTTTTAAAATATCCAAACAAAGCATATCATTGATAGTTCCAGAAGTATGCAGTGCTTTAATTGACCTTCTAAAAGATTATGTAAAGGTAATGTGGTAATAAAACTTAATTTTTATTTTTTAAAAATTTATTATCTTTCAAAAACAACAACTGTAAGGCGAAAACTTTAATCAAAAAGTAATTTTCATTCGAAATAATACGTATAACACATTTTGCGATTTCTTCCCAACCATCATTCTTTTTGTTTTTATGAAAATGCCACTTATCGCTTGGATCCCATAAAAGTCTTTGTTTTTGATATTCTTGTATCAGAAGAAGAACATCATCCTCTTTATTTAAATTTATTTTTACAAAATATAAAATACTTGGCGAAAAAATATAAACAAATCCAGAATAACAAAATAGTATGCAACGCTAAGATCACACACCTTTTGAGCACGAACGCACGACACACAACGTAAAATTGAACGTGGGTAGAACGTGAAATTTGCGCCGCAAATATTTGCGCCGAATTCTAGATTCAACATACAACACATTTATTTACTAATGTGGACGCGGCTTTACATGACGCGACGTTCGTCAAACGTTTCAAGTGAAAGTAAAATTAAGACACGACGCTTGTCTTAATTATTTGTTTATAATTACCTGTTGAAAACACGACGCTTGTTTTAACAGTTTAAAAGTGAAATTAAAACACGACGCTTGTTTTAATTATATTTGTTCGTATTTACCTGTTGAAAACACGACGCTTGTTTTAACAGTGCAAAAGTAAAAATAAGGCACGACGATTGTCTTGTTTAAAAACTAAATTTCAAGATTTTGTCAATATTTATAAAATTAAAAGACACGACGTTGTCTTCAACTTTAATAGTCAAGTTAACGAGGTGCTGGCTTAATTTATTAAGCAATAACAAATCAAGATTTTGTCTGTTTTTATCTCTGTTTTTATTGAACTAAAATAAATATTATCAAATCAAAATCAAAATCATTTTATTGAAAAACACAAAAATGTTGTACAATATTTATCTAATCTATCTTAAACCTACGAACACTACTCACTACATAAATTAATAAATTTGGTAGTATTATACATATACAAATTATAGCGAAATACACAAGAGTTAAATAAGTCGATCAAGATTGTTATAAAATTCAGTTAGTGAATAATTTGTACAGTTTAGCAGGTGTTTTCTTAACTTGTTTTTAAATTTAGGTAATGGTAAATTTTTTATATGGTTAGGGATACTGTTATAAAGGTTTTTTCCTTGATGAAACAATGAATCAAGGGTTAGAGAACTATTAGATTGTGGCACTACAATATTGTTATTAGCTCTTGTAAAATGGCTATGCACATTATTTCTCCTTTGAAAAAATCCCTCCAAATTGTACTTATGCAAAAGAGTTAGAGTATCAAATATTAGGACGTCAAAGAATGTTAAAATTTTAAATTTTTTGAAGAGTGGTCTACATGATGTCATACTCGAAACATTTGCGATAATTCGAATAGCTTTCTTTTGCAGCAGAAAAACTAGGTTAGTTCTTGATAATGCAGCATAACCCCAGAAGGGTAAGCAGTATCTAAAATGAGATTCAAATAGGGCATAATAAACCTGTATAGCAGTTTCCTGGTTTAAAGTATTTCTGGCCGTTTTTATAGCAAAAAGCCCGGAGGCTAATTTTTTGTAACCTTAGTTATATGAACGTCCCAACATAATTTAGTATCAATTGTTAGTCCCAAAAAACACATCTCTGACACCCTGTTTAATTTAGTATTATCAATGTGAAGACAAATATCACATTTATTTTTAAAAATTAGGTACTTAGTTTTGTTTAAGTTCAATAAGAGGCTGTTAGAGTCAAACCAAGTTTTTATGAGTAACAGGTCTGCATTCACTATTTGCTGTAATTCATCCGCAGAATCAGCTGACCAACATATAGTGGTATCATCGGCAAAGAATGTAAAAGAACCTCTTATTGGCAGACTGGCCAAGTCTTCAATAAATATTAGGAACAGCAATGGTCCAAGAACGGAACCTTGTGGTACGCCGTTAGTTATAGGTGCGATTGAGGAGTAAATATAACTATTATTATGATCGAAAACTTTAGTAACTTGTTTTCTACCTATCAAAAATCCTCGAAACCAATCTAAAATTCTTCCGCGAAAACCATAGAACTCAAGCTTGCAGAGCAAGATCTCGTGACTGACACAGTCGAACGCCTTTGCCAAGTCACAAAACACCGCACAAACAAACTTTTTATCAATATTGCTATATACAGTATCCAGAAAGTTATAAACGGCATCTTTGGTTGCCTTTTCATTTTGAAAGGCAAATTGAGTTGAAGAAATTAGTTTATTTTGCTTAGCAAACGAAAACATTCTAGATTTAAGTGTCTTCTCCATAATTTTGGAGATAATTGGCGTTAAGGAAATAGGCCGAAGATTACTAGGATTTCTCGGATCGCCCCCTTTTGGGATTGGACTAACAATAGACGTCTTTAAATCATCCGGAAAATAACCCTCTTGGAAAGCTTCATTCACTAAGTGACTTATAATCTCAAAGCTTGTGTCAGGTAATAATTTAATGACTTTTGAAGTGATGCCATCAATACCACATGTTTCCTTATTTTCTAGACCTCGAACTATGTCTGATATTTCAAAAGAGTCTGTAGGAATAAAATAAAAACTATTTAAGTTACTTCTACTTTTATTAACTTTCAGGAAATCGCTAGAGCATTTAGCTGCTCTGATATCTAATTGAATTCAACGAAATTTGAACAATTAACGTTTATGTTTTTGAAATATAACTAAAAATTAAAGATTCTTTAAATGGTATTTTAAAATAGTTTTAAAGAGCAGTTTTTATCGGACATTATAAACTTTTTAACTAAATAGTGACAATTTAAATAACAGTGTGGTTTTCAGTGTGTACAGGCCGGAGATCTAACGACTTAAGTGAAATTTATGAAATTTACTGTGTTGATAGTTAACACAGACCTAAACAAGGATTTATGGTATTTTTAAAAAACTTGTTAGTTACCTAAGATTAGCAGTAAGTACTTAGTTTTAGTTTACCTTTAAATTTTTCTTGTAAATATTTGTAAAAATATTTGATTTGATTTTCTTTAAAATAAAACACATTTTTTAATACTCGGAGCGTTTGTTTTTTCATAAAAAGGCTCAAGCTAGCGTCCTATGTAAATACTTATTCTGCTAATTATCTTGTACCGTTGAGATTGTAACTCCTTCGCGTACAGTATTAATAAAATACGTATTTTTAGGAGCGGATGCAGACCGCCATTCAATCCGCGACGTTGTCAACTCTACGTTAAGAATTTTTGGCGGTTGTTTCAATTTTATTTTACGTACTAGAAAATTTTAAATTTGTGATGATACTCTAACGGCCGTATTCACCAAGCTCTGACAAATATTTATCAGACTGATAGCCTGCTTTTGCTGTAGGTCGTAAGCGTTAAATAAGCCACATTGATAATGTAATAAGTTCAGAAACAAAGTTGTAGTAAATTGTGATAAATTTGGAGTTGCTAATATATACAGGGTGTGCGTGCTTTTAAAAGCAATAATACATCTATAAGACGTTATCATTTTTGACAAAGGTAAAGAATTTCAAAAATACAATCATATTGGCTGTCATCAAAAGAGTTAGTCGTATTTCTTCTTATTTACATATAGACCAGCAGGTTCTGTAAAACAAAATGATTTAACCTATTATGCGTTAATTTTGAGACTAGCCCTTTATAAAAACTCTTACATCAAATCATGATACCTTGGCGTCTCTCAGAGCTTTTACCATTATTCAATTCATCGGAGAGCTTTTGCCTTATTAGTAATATCGATAATGTATAAGTATATTAGCCAATGAGTGTTGCAAACAGAGTAACACATAGTGTTACTTTTATGCATCCTTTTATAGTCCAATTTTAGAGGACCCGAACTTCTCATGTTTTTTTATCTCCAGAGTGTCCTGACTGCGTAAGCTACTTTGTTAAATGTTTAATGTTTATTTACATATGGTTACAGAACACACATTTTTTTAACATTCAGTTAGGTATAACAAAGAGTTAATAATATAAATACATACTTATCTACTTTTTATAATATTGGACTATAGAATACACCTATATTGTGGAATTTGTACTAAAAATGTTGAGATAGGACAATAAAAAAATAAAACTGCAATTTATTTATAGGTGTAGTACAAAGAAAAATTAAACAAATACTTTTGTTTTAGTACCTATAATTAATATTTAATTGGTAAGCGAAAAAAAGAACCTTAAAAGCAGGGCCGTATTAAGGGTGTGAGGCGCCCTAGGCTACAATTCCCAGAGCGCCTATTTTCCTACTTAAAAAACTTTAAAAATTTTTGAAGAGCAAAAAAAAAGGTCCTTACCTCCATTAAAATCTCATTCTCTTCATTTCGCGTCTATTTTATTTATATCCTAAAGAAAAGTTACTTCTAATCCCCACCAACCAAACTTTTTAAAAACTTCCCTATCTAGCGCCTATTACTCCCCTGTCTGGCGCCTATTTTTTCATGGCGCCCTAGGCTGTAGCCTAGTCAGCCTAATGGATAATACGGCACTGCTTAAAAGCCAACATTCAAATGGGAAGATAAAAACTCAAAATAAAAAATTACAATAATCGTCAATTTGATTCGATTGAAAATTATTTTTTACAGTCTAAACAAAAAGCCGGCATCTTTTACTTAAAGAAACACTAAAGTGAAAGTCTTTAACTTGTTTAAACAAATTAGCGCTAAAAACCAAACCAAAACAAATTAACCTCACTTCAGATCGCAACGTTCCCAAGTCGAGGACAAGTGGAGGATTTCATTGCGGCCGGTAGCCGCTCCTGTATTTTTCGTAAGAAAAGTGCACAAAATGCTGTTCTTATAGCTTTTAGAGATAGTTTAGATGTTCTGTTGTAGGTTTTACCGTTATTTGATTATATTACTTCCTTAAATATAAAAATATAAAAAATAGTTTAAAGTCGTCGGAGAATCCAAATGTGGACAGATCATAGTAACCAATTATAGACTATTCCATAATAATTGGGTTTCTTGATTATCTAAAAAGCTTCTAACAGGGGTACAAAAAAATCAATTTAATGAAGGGCCCTTCGCCTCATAAATGATTCTTTGCTTACAGATTCCGGAAGGCTTTCTCCTCTCGCTCATCGTCGGCCTGTTGGAAATTTATCGCTTTTATAGGTACTTTCATGGTTTCTGCTCTAAGGAATTGTTCAGTATAGTTCCTTTACTCACAGTTCGCCAAAAAAATTGTAATTAAAACTGATTAGTGTGACCAAAATTTTTTACAAAGATGGGCAAATATATGATCGTTAAAAATTTCTACATTTTTTTTTTTTTTCATTTATAATGTCTATGCAGATTATGTATAAAAAACAAAATGGTATGGTCACATTTATACTTACTATATACAAAAACTCTAAATAGATTTTATAATTAACGAGTAGTACATATTCAGTGCTGGATTTACTAGCAGGCTGAGTAGGCTGGAGCCTAGGGCGGCAAAATTTAAGGGAGGGGGCCAGATTAAGTTCATATTTTTTATTTTAATTTTTAAATTTAAAAACTATATTATACACACAGAAAATAAGAATTTCGAAAATTAATGAGAAATTATTAAATATTATTAAAATCTAAATATGGTTCTATATGCAATGCTAAATACCAAATATTTCAACATCTCTACATAAACAATTACCATTGTTTATTTTAAAGGTATTGAATCTTTTGTCATTTCTTGTTGTTTTCTCTTTATGCCGTATAAACCATGAGAGACAATAAAATTATGTCACTGACGTAATCTAAGATAAATCGTTAGTAGTCAATTAAACGTCAATAACTGTCGTAATCATTTTTCGATATTTTGGACATCTTAAATATTTAAATTAATTTTTATTTAAAAATTGAGTAAATAGAAGAATTATAAGTGTTTAGTATATATGTTTCGAACTAATCGATTACCCAGAACTATTTTGATGTACAGTGAACCTGTGTTTAACCTGCAACCTTGTGAATGCAACTTATTCGTGCAGCATAAGTTGTTCAAAACAATTTTAAATGTGAAGTGTTCGTTTGTGATTTTAATATACGATTACTGTGAAGTGTTACTTTTGTTAATATACGTCGTTATTTTTAAATATGCAGCATAGATATACAGAAGCCGAATAAGCTCCTATTTTGAAGATGGTAAAGTATTTTCAAATGGAGAAAAAGAAGGTAAACTCCATTACCCGTGAGTGCGGTAGGTTATACAAATATTTAAAATTAAAACGTCAACATTTTTCTTTTGATTTAATATATCATATATCAAAGTATTTTATGCTTTATTTGTTTTCTGGGAGATTAAATTTAAACAAAATATTATTTGGCTTTTCTCCAGTTTTTCGAATAATTTAAACCAAAAGATATATCTGTATAAGATATTGAACAAAAACCTTTGTATTGTAAGTAACTTAATATTACATATTTAATTATTTTATTTCTTTTAAAGTAATAATAACTTTTAATATATTGTGTAAGAGCAGAACAATTCTACTTAATGTATAAAAGTTTTAATTTTCATAAAATGTTAAATAAACTTTTTAATTTTATTCTGGAGAAAAGCCAAATAATATTTTGTTTAAATCATATATCAAGCCACAATACACGATCTGCCCTAATTTGGATATAACGTCACGTAATGTGACAAAACATTCATCACAAAAATAAGTTAGTTCTTTATGCGTAAAAAAAAATAAAATCGACTAAATTTATTAGATAAAAACCTAGTTCAATATTATATACAGATATATCGTTTGGTTTAAATTATTCGAAAAACTGATATTTGGATGACTGCGACTTGACAGTAAAAAAATCCCTTCACAAAATTTAAAGTTAAAAAATTTTCTGATTAAGAAAATTGATTTATTTTAACAGTTAATTATTTTGTTTAAAGTACATAAAAGTTAGGAAAATCCAGCCTTAAGAGCTAATTTTGTACACGAATTATTTCAATTGAATGTTTACACTAGTATATTTGTTTACTTTTTCATAAAGCCAACGTTTTCAGAAAATGCTAGGTATGTCTTAGAAAAGTAAAAATATATATTTATTTTTATTTTTATATTTTTCAACGTCAATTGGTATTGGTGTTATTTTGACATTTTAAGTTCGGTAAAATATTAAAAAGATTTTTAGAAATAAACCATTGCAACACCTGGTGTACTGGTAAAAACCATTTTTTAAATTATTTGCTATATTTGTCAAAAAAAAAACAAATATATATCTTATTTTGACATAAACGAATAAATTTTAATTTTAAATAAAGCTAGTTTTAAAAATAAAAATGGTAAATTTACACTTAAAAATAAAATTAAAAATTGTTTTCAAACATTGCATGGGCTTAAAATTAAATTCTAACCACTTTTTCCGTAATTTAATCTCAGTTTTTTTTAATTCTCCGCCATAACGCGGTTCACGTAAGATAGGTCAAAATGTATTATTAGGTTATCGGACATACAGAGGCGGTTGACAGAAAAAAAACGGAGTTCTGTTTCAGACATTTTGCCGGTCACTGTATAATACATAAATGAAAAAAAAAAAGAAAAGTTTGATACCTTGTTAATCGAAACGTATACATATGTAGGTACTTTTAAGAGAAAAGCAAATTATATTTTTTAAGATATAACACAAACACAGGCCGAATCAGTAAAATAATTAATATATTTTTGTTTTTGGTTTCGATGCGTGAACATTTTTCTCTATTTACTTTGCATGCGTCCCTTGTATAATTTCGTTTAAACCACTACCCAACAATTTAGAAACGTCTAATTTTTTCTTTCTTTTCACCTCCAATTTCCCCTCCTCGCTATCTAGCGCTGAAGCGGTCGCTTACGGCTTTACGCTTAATTCGGCAATATACAAAACAAGATAAAAAATTGATAATTCTAATTACCCAATGTTAACAAAGTTTAAAATTTAGAAAATATTTTTTTACATTTTTATAATGAGAGGGAACAACTGGGCACTGCATATATTGTGTGTAATGGAAAGACGAAATTCTAGACAAAACAAGATTTTTTAAATTTTTGTCTTCTCCGTCTTTCTTTAACGCACATAGGTTTAATGTACGAGATCCGAATAGGAGGCGACCTTCACCAATCTGTTTACTAGATAAAAACTGTTTTATATTAAAGATAGTATTTAAACAAAGGTATCGCCATAGGTTTGCCTAAAAAAAATTGGTCAAGGCCATATTTAATTTTAAAAATATCCTTAAAATTTTGGACACACCTTGTATAATGGCAACTCCTTTATTTTTAAATACGTACGTATGCTAGTTATTAAAATATATTCTTTTAAATAATACAGAATTTCCAAAAAAATTTCAGTGGGTGAAGGTCACTTCCTATTTGGATCTTAGACTATTAAGGGAAAAATCATTTATTTATATTTGACCCATTAAAAGTCATCGCATCGCTTCTGGAACATCCAGGGCTTTCAAAACATAAAATAGAATGATGTTGGTCTATGGCGGCTATACTTAAAAAACTAATAAAAACCGTCGAATAATAGTTAACATAACCCTAATAATTATTTATTTTTCTGTGCCGCAAGCGTTTTGTTTTCTTGTGGTTTTATTGTTTAATATTGTATTTTTATTAATCAATAAACAAAAACCTTAAAGTGTTGAATACCAATTAATGTATGCATATATTTAGGGTGGAAGGAACATTAAATCTGCAGGCAATAAAACAAAAGTTAGAAGGTAAACCAGATTGTTGATAAAAGTCCAAGACATGAAAATGAACCTTTTATTAGCTTTACCGATAATAAAATAGGGCAGGGGTCACCAACTGGCGGGTCGTGATCCGGACCACAAACATAGTTTGTTCAGAGCTTGTGAGTATGCTATTTCATTTTTTGTCGCTGGCTTTGCTATAGTGCCGTCCAATGGAAAAACACCGTATGTGCATTTTTATAACTTTTAAGAAAATGGCGTTTAAAGGTTTGCATCATAAAATTCCTTGCTATTTACATATAAGATATAAATTTAAGGGGAAGGTAATTCTCAAAATTTTAAGTCGATCTGAGCTAAACTCTTGAAGTAATTGTTTAGTTTAGAACCCCGTTTTTTAACCATACGTACAAAATGGCAAAATTATTTTTTTAAGCAGTTTTTCTTTATAAAAATATCAATTTTTTTGCAGCAATACGAAAATATCAAAAACTCATTTTTGAAAAAATGTCACATACGGTGTTTTTCCGTTGGAATTGGCGCAAAGCGCAAGATCATCGGTCATCGCGGTGTGTGGCAAGTGAAGGCGAGCGGCGGCGAGTACGAGGAGAGTACGCGCCATCACCGACCGCTTCCGGTCCGGGTATCTTTTTTCTTTCAGGATAGCGATTTTTAAAAAAGGACTCCTAACGAAAGTTGTTGGTGACCCCTAATATAGAGAATTTTATATTAAGGCCATAAGGAAAAGAGGAAGACCAAAAGGTCGAATTAAAACCATAATTGGATTAGGTTCAAAAAGAAATGAATACTCATAATTATGACAAATAAAAGTTTATTTTATTACATCATGTTATGTATTAGGTACTTAATTACCTATTAAGTTTGTTGACCCTCTTACCTCGCTTAAGACACCCACGGTACGTTAGTATTTAGGCTTTTAGCCTTCGTGGCTTGTCCAAAGATAAAAAAACCCATTAAGTGTTTTATTTTATATCGTATAAAACAAATAAAAATATTGTTTGGATAAATTAATTTCTTGCCTTAGACTTTTATCAACAATCTCCTTTAGGTTGTAACTTTTACTCTTTTTACTTTAGTATTGTCTTTTTTTTTCGCCCTTTCGGGGTCATCCCACCCAGGTCCGACGATCGCCCTCCTAGGTGGTGCACTGCAGCCTAAGGGCTTATTGTACCTTGACCCCTACTCCTTTCCATTCACACACCATTCATTCCATAACTTGGATGATTGCTGCTCGGTCCGTTCGTTCACCCCCGAGCAGAACACCGCGTGCCGTTGCCCAAAACCGACAACGCCGGTCACTCATCCAGCTATGGGCGCGCACTTCACTGCTTAACTCCGGTTATCGACGCTGCCGATACAACCGGAGCAGCCACAAGCGCGCCTTAGTTTTGGCTTTTAGAAAGGATCAGTTTTTTCTTTTCGCTAAAATACTCCTGACTTCTCTTATTTGGATACAATACAATACCTATTGGAAGCTTCTTGTCTCTATTCGTAGGTGTCAAACAGTCAAACGTGTCTTCCAGTTTCATTTTTGTTTATTGATCATTAAAAAATATAATATTAAACAATAAATTCACAAGAAAACTAAACGCTTACGGCACATCAAACTATATAATTATTAAAGTTAGGTTAACAATTATTTGGCGGTTTTTAATAGTTTTTTTAAGCATAGCGTCCGGACGGTGGCATCTACCGATAAAATAGGTAAAACCACCGATAATGACAAATTAATGTTGATTTTCGACGGCTTTGGTATGGTTTTTTTCTATAATTGAGCAATGCCGCCGCGGTCGTTTAGCTTTGCAGTTGGATAAGTTAATATTTTTTATTATAAAAAAGCATTTTTAAAAGAAAACATTTTTTTAAGCTAGTTAGAGTGTCGACGGATACGGTAAACAAGTGAACAAATGGACCAAAAATTACATTTTTCAAGAAAAAGTTATTATTCATAAAAATTTTTGCTTGTAAAAAATAAAATTCACGAAGAGAAAAATGTTGATTTTGTATATCTACAGGATTCTCAAAAACTTTAAAAATATGATTTTTCTTTAAGAGTAAACTACGTGTATTTTTATTTTTAAGTAAAATGTCATAGGGAAAATTTATTTAGAATAATGTTTGTAATCGATAACCACAATATTAAAACATTTTATTAAACTTTATAATTTGGTGAAAATCCCTTGATCACATTCGTTTACAGCTGAATAATTGTGTTGTGTAGGAATTTGGAGAAAGCAGGTGTTTGAAAAGCAAATTATGAAAGTTTTTATTACAAAAATGTAAAATAATTAATTTTTATTAACTTTAAAGTCAGTTTCAGGATTCTTTTTGATACCACTGTAAAATTATTAAAGTCATTTAAAATGCTATTCTAAGTAATTTTTTTAAATGATATTTTGCTTAAAAATGAAAAATAAGATAATTTACTCTTAAAGAAAAATTAGGTTTTTAAGTTTTTGCGAACTTTGCATACCAAATCAACATTTTTTTCGTGCATCCTATTTTTTTACAAGCAAATTTTTTTATAAAAAATGACTTTTTTTCCAAAAATTAAATTTTTGGTCCATTTGTCCTCTTGTTAATTCCGTCCGTGGACAATCTGTATATTATAAAAATTTTCGAGTTAAATATATCTAAAGGTTTCAAATAAAAATCTAAACATTTGTTAGAAATATGAGTAATGTAGGTTATCCACAAAAGATTTTTCAGGTCGAAGTGGCAGAAGTGCTAGCTTAAGCCGATCGACCCCATTCAATACAATACAATACAAACATGGACCTTACACTAAGGTCAAGTAAAAATGTAAAAGTTGCTGGATACTAATGGTTTATTGTACGATATTCTTTGGTGCAAATAAACTTCAATACAAATACTGAAAAAAAGTAAAGTATTTTAAAATAAATTAAACCTAATTACAGATCAAGCTATTTTAGAAGAAAAAAATTAAAATTAGGACCGGAAATAAGTTGTCAAGAAGTCGTCAAGACAAATAGTGTTTTATTTTCGTAGATGGGAGCTTGGGTTTATTTCATTTTTTTTTAAGGTAAGACAAGAAGTTGCCTGTTAAGAAAAGATTTCTTGTCTTGGCCACCGCTACTGTCAAAAATATTTTTTTCTAGCGTGTGGAAAGCAGCACCTTTCCGCACGCAATTTAGTTTGGAAAGAATCACTTTTTCACACTAGTGCGGAAAAGAAAACCCTTGCAAATTTCCCACTTAAACAGGTACCTAAAATGATTTTAATTGTGAAGTTTGACTTAGTATAATTTTATTATTGGCATAGTATTCTTTTATTTGTACAAATTAGGTGTAAAATTAACGAAACATTCACTAAAAATTAATATTGTTTAAAAACATTGTTTCAAAATCCTGGTATATATTAAATTTGCTTGACAGATTTTCAGTTTTGACAGGTGCCGGTGTCCTTATTATAAAAGATCAAAGTCATTAAAAGTTATCGATAATTAAAAGTGTTTTTAGTACATTCTGATCAGTATCGTCGATTTTGAATAAAAACGTTCCTCATGGAGTCTTCTGACGAGGAATTACCTGAATCCATTCTAAAAGCAGCCGAAATAGCAAATTTAGATTTGTTGCCGTCCAAGTCGAAGCACAGGTACAGTGACGGAAATAAAATCTCGTACACCTAATTTTTCCCAGTGTGATGTTGGCTTTGGCGTAGCTGGATCCCCTGGAAATATACCTTACTTGACAAATTGTTATCTGTCACACATTTCAAAATTATATTATTTTACTTTTTTTAATTTTGGAAAATGAATGAATTAGAGAAGGCGAGAGTAATTACTCTATCCGAAGAAGGTGTTTCTCTGGCAAGTTGGGAAACCAAGAAGCACTATTCAAAGCCTCAGAACTAAATGGAAAAATACAGGATCATTGGAGAGAAGGGCTGGAAGTGGTAGAAGAAAAATTTTAAACGAAAATCAAGATAATGATCTGATAGATTTTTTGCAAAACAATCCAATTAAGACAGCTGTAGAAATCGTATTAGGAAAAATTCGGAATTGAGAAGCAGTGTAGCTGCTAAAAAGCCATTTTTGACCGATATGAATAAAGAGCAAGGTATGGATTTTTGGGAAAGGGTAGTATTTACCGACGAGAAGATTTTTCAATCTTATTATAGCGGGCAGATTAGAGTGTATAGGCCGCAAAATACACGGTACGAAGAAAGATATACCCAACATGTTAAAACAAGTGGAAGATTTTCTGTTAATTTATGGGGGTATATGTCTTTCAGATGGCTAGGCATATACCACCGTATTCGAGAAATAGTCAAGCTTATGTACTCATACTCCAAAATGTTATGTTGCCATCGGTAAACAATATATTTGAACAAAAAATTTTATATACCAGCATGACAACTGCCCCGTCTATGCAGCAAGGAGAGTTTCGGACTGGCTACTGGAAAATAACATTTCATTGTTACCTTGGCCCTCAAGAAGCCCTGATATTAATCCAATCGAAAACGTTTGGGGATATATCGTAAGGGAAATTAACAAGAACAATGATTTCCATCCACAAAACAGTGATAATTTGTGGAATAAAATTAAAGAAACCTGAAATAATTACAATGTTCACCATGCACAAATGCTACTTGCATCAATGCCCACACGTTCAAACTTATTTGTGGAAAAAATGGTGCTGCTTTGAAATAATAAGCCAGTGTTTTTTCTTTAATATTTGAATAAAATAAACTAAATATTTATTTTTTTTAGTCATGTATTTTATTGATTATTAATTAAGGTGAGAAAACGGTATAAAGCCAAGTTTACCAAAATATTAAAAATTGACATAAAATGTTAACCTAAGTGTACGAAATATTATTTCCGTCACTGTACGAGAAAGAATATACAGCATTTACGAGCTGGTGTGGCGAGAAAAAATTAGTATAAAGAAGAAGTTTTTATGGCATATCTCGCGTAACTTGTCAAAACATGTAAGCCCAATACGTTATGGTCAAGGTGTTTCATGTTAAAAAGTGTCATTCGAAAAAAACATGGATTTAAGCAAATATTTTAAAGTTACATCATTTTTAAAGAAGCATAATATTGGATTTAGACCCACAAAAACCAAAATTTTCTCGAAAGATGAAATAGCCAAATTTATTAATGATGCTCCAAATGATGTCTATCTAGCGATGAAGGTAGCTACAATTTTCTGACTAGCTGGTGCGTGTCGTCGAGAATTGGTGAAAATTAGCATTGATGATATTGCTGATAAGAGAACTATTTAAATTGTAAATATTTCAGACTCCAAAAACCATTCTAGCCGAAGTTTTGTCATTTCCGAGGAAATTGAAAATGGAAAATATCTAGCTCTGTATAGAAAGTATTTCAGTTTACGAAAGCCCAAAATACCACCCAGAAGATTTTTTGTTAGTTACAAAAAATTGGCTTGTACTGTCCAGTGCATAGGAATAAATTCTTTTGGCAAGATGCCCTCTGTTTACGTCTTCCCAACCCAGAACTTTACACAGGACATAGCTTTCGCTGTTCCTCAGCTACAATGTTAGCTAATTCTGGTAAAGGCATAACGAATATTAAAAGACTTGGAGGTTGAAAGTCATCATCTGTTGCAGAAGACTACCTAGAAAGCTCTACAAGTTTCAAGACAGACTTATCAAACAAAATATTATCCCAAAATTCATCTACCTTTGAACACAGCAAAACGCACTCAAGGCCCATTTTACCGTCTTCTAGCAAGCAACAATGTGTCTCTGTTACCTGTTGGTGAAGTTCAGGCCAAGCTGGCGTTAACCGTACAGTCACAGGATTTTTGAAATTACCGCTATATACTCGTCAAATTAACATGTTTCAACTTTGCTACCCCTGTAAGCTACCACCAACGAAAATTGTTGTAAGGAAAAAGTTGGACGTCTCGTCAAAATGAAGCTTCTTACGAAAAATTAGCTTGTTAGTAATGATTTCTGCCGAATTATGCATTATGGACAAGAATATAGGACAACTTGCTCCCCATTGCCTGTACTATCTGTACATAACCAGTTTGGCGTACAGAGTATAATACACTAATATTATAAAATTAAATTGTTATCCAATTTTTCTCTTCTTCATAACGCAAATTTTATTTTAACAAGCTACTAACAACTACAACTGTGTTATGGACATGTGAAAAAGAATTTAATTAAAAATGATACACGTGTAAAAAAATTAAACCGTGTTTAAACGATGTTTTAAAATGCACATCAACAAGTTTCTAGTCAGATATAAACAAACGTTAGGTTGTTACAGGGTGTTATAATTTAATATATTAAAGTGAGTAACTTCTTGGTAGCAAGGAGACACAAAAAACATTTTTTAATAAAATTTTATTTTTACAAAAATACCTTCTTGAACCTCCCTGTTTGAGTAAATACTTTAGGCACATAAGCTGGTTGGTAAAATAAACATGTATATTTGAATTTGCGTAGAGCAAACAAATAAAAAAATTCATTGAACAAAACTACTAAAAGATAGTTAGAACAAAATTCTGTTAGTGACCCTAATTCATGCAATATTACTCTAAAATTTGTAATAAAAAGTAATTAAAAAATAATAATAATAAAAAAAAACTTACTTACACTTGTTGGGCTGTAACCCGTATGGAATTGCTATAGAGCCTTTCAATTTTGTTGTGGTCCAGATCTCTAAAACAAATGTTGTTAGTGTTACAGTTTTTATTATTAGTGAACTAAAATTATTTTTTGTTAATAATGTAACGAATACAGTTTTCTTTTATGTTTTAAGATTTCAGGTATTTTTTTATACAGGGTTTCTCTAAAAGGTTCGTCAAAACTGCCACATGTCCTTGCTAAAATATAAAGGCTAAATAAAGGACTATCTTGCACCACTATCTTTTATTTTAGTTTTTAGTGATTAAAGAAAGATGGACATGTTTCGACTATTTAAATAGCCATCTTTAGCGTCATATACAATATATCTTTAAAAAGAAAGTATTAATGAGTAAATGGTATAAATCTAATCTACTATTTTAGAAAATACATTTTAGAAATTTTTTAAATTTTATAAGCATAGTTGAAAATATTTATTAAATGATTTTTTTAATAACTGTTTAGAAATATAATAAATAAGATTAGATAAATACCATTTACTCATTAACATTTCCCCATTAAGGATAAATTGTATATGACGCTAAAAATGGCTATTTATATAGTCAAAACATGTCCGTCTTTCTTTAATCACTTGCAACTAAAAATGAGAGAGTGATGCAAGACAGTCCTTCATTTACCTTTATAATGTTAACGCTATTGCGAGCATGAACTACTTTATTTCGTTAAAATATAAAGGTTAAGACAACTCTTCTTTCTGTTCAAAAGTGGATGAATTTAGAGTTACAGAGTGTAAAAAATTTAATCCAGTGTAAATTTTCTATTATTAGTTTGTTATAAATTAGTGTATTTAAACAAAATATTATTTGGCTTTTTTTCAGAATAAAATTAAAAAGTTTATTTAACTTTTAATGAAAATTAAAACTTTTGTACATTATGTAGAACTATTCTGCTCTTACAGAATATAATAAAAGTCATTATTACTTTAAAAGAAATAAAATATTGAAATATTTAATATTAAGTTACTTATAATACAAAGGTTTCAATCTATAAACAAAGGTTCATTAGCACTCGGTTGAAATTATTTTAATCTAATAAAATAAAATCTTAACAAGACGCCAGACGAGTGTATTGTAAGAAGAAGAAATTGGAAAATTATTAAAAGAAGCATATTTTCGGAAATATGCTATTCAAAAATCAATTAACTATAAATATTTCCCTATTTTTTTAAATATTTATTTACCGCAAAACTTAAAGTTCTATTACTATATTAGTTATAGAATATTTGAACAGGCCAATAGATATACTTACTATACTTACAATAAAAACAAAGTATTTTCTGGTGGCAAGTAATACAACTCGGGAACTTCATGTAGCCCAGTATTAACAATTCTCCTAAAACCAATTAAAATAAATCTTTATAAAAATAATAAAAACAAGAAGGAGATTTAGTATCTACGTGTATAATACTGTCGGTTTTTTTTATTTTCTACATAAGCCCTTAACTAAATATCTTATAATATTAAATTATAGGATTTTGCTTGGTAAAAGACTATACTGGGTTAGAAAAAATACTGCTACCCCTCAATAGTTTTAAAACCGCTAAAGCTACATTTACCAAATTAGATATCCAAGATGTTTGGTCATGTGGAAATAAATAGTGATATCGGCGCTGTTGTCAGATTTCCTTGTTTTGTGCTACACGAGTTTTTTTTTTTTTGTTAAATGATCCCATTTTTTTTTATTTTTTTAGCGGCTCGAAACTTGGAAAAATTTTAATTTTTTAAAAATATGTCTTTATTAGGTGCTTAAACATAACCTACTGCAATTTTTTATTAAATTATTGTCTTTAAAATCACAAAATTCGGTTTTTGGGGATTCTTAGACATGCCTAATTAAACAGTAATATTAGCACTGTTGCCACATTTTAATTAAAATTTAGTGTTGTATTGTCATATCCAGGCAACTAATAAAAATTGAGATTTTTAATTTAAATCGGACTAAAAATGGGGATTCAATGTAATTAAAACTAAGGCTCTTCCTTTAAAATCCAAAAATAGGGTGCAGCGCAAATTTTTAAAATCTGACAACAATACCGATAATAATGTTTAATCCTTTTACCCAAAAATTTTTAATGGCGGAATTATATGCACACAACTTAAGTGGTTTTAGAGATATTTGAGTGCTCCTGTACTTTTACAAATTCGATTTTGTTGTTTCTTAGCCATTAACCAAAACTTTTAAACACACTCCTTTCAGATACTGAATATTGTAAATGCACCTTGAACAGTTGACACAGTACAAAATGATTCAGAATTTTTCTTAAATAAATTGAAATTACATTGGCCACTAATAAGTTGGTTAATATTACCAGAATTTATTAAAATAAATTAAAGAGAAAACTGCATAAAATCATATTTGATCAAGAGTTAGTTTTAATTGTATAAATTTTTTCTTTTTCAATAAAATCTGAGTCACTCTGTATGAAATACTTACAATGTTTTAAACTGTTTGCAAGTGACGCCTTTTAACAATCCATAGATAAATTTGATTTGTGGAGCGTTATAAATATATCTGAAAAAAAGAACAATTTTTTAAAGGGATATTAAAATAAAAAAAACAATTAATGTAAAAATTTATTCTTTAATTCTAGTTTAAAAGCTTCATTAAAGTAATAACACGTTAAATTAATATAATTTTTAGGTAAAAACAAATTATATGATCTTAAAGCATAGTTTAAAATGGATAAAGTATTTTCATTTATTTGTTTCTTTACACAGGGAAATCTCGCGACAAGCTTTTAGATCATATAATTTGTGTAATGAGGTTTTATGTTTTAGTTTTAAAGAAAAATTCTCTTTTATTCTTTTTAGTACATTTTAATAAAAGCTTGTTCTCAAAAAGTTCTTTTAATTTTAAATTATTTTTATTTTTTAGCTATCGCTACCCACATTGTAGTAGTATATTAAACTTAACTAGTCCGCCATCTTGAGTGTCCTGCCATATTGGATTTAGAATGACGTTACTATATATTACGAGTTACTCTTAGCACGCCCTTTATTATAATACTCATATTATAGTGTATAGGTGCATTAAAAATAACTAGTTTGCCATTTTTAAAAGTAGGCCATATTGGATTAAGAGTTACGTCACTTCATTTTTCGAGTTACTGTTAGCAAGCCCTTTTATCTGATACCCATATTGCGGAGGTGCATTAAAAATAACTGCTCCGCTATCTTGGGTATTTTGCCTTGTTGAATTTAGAATGACGTTACATAGCTAAACATGCATTGTCATCCAAACCTAACGTGTGTACCAAATTTCAGCTTAACTAATTGAAGGCAAATGCTTCATAAATTGGGCTGCAAGACTCCACCCGTACATACATACATTGCAAAACTAACTGGTGTTATACATTTAGTTAACATTTTAATTTTTTTTTGTGCACCCACTAGTCATTAAAATTTAGGAAGTAAATAGTATAGCACTTTATTTTTGTCTGCTGCTTGCTACACAAAATCAAAAATGTTTCTTTTATAAACAAAGTTTAAAAACTCTACAAACACGGAAATTAAAAAATTATCAAAATAAAAAGTACAGTATATTTAAAAAACAAATTAAATCCATTTGGGTTTTTCCAATATATTCTAAAAAACAAAAATACCAAGGCCATTATAACCAACATAAATAATATATTTTTCTAAGGAACCACCATTTTCTATCGTTATAAATAACATTTTTACAAAAGGTATATCGTACATTTTAACATTATGTTCGTATAATCGGGATTTAGGAAACGTGTATCATAATTATAAAATTTAATATTTGCATACTACAGGGTGAGTCTATTTTCGATGTTTTCGACAGGGATGTTGGAAACCGCTGCAGAGGCTGTTAAATGGGAAAAGAATTGTAGTTTTAAGAGCTTAGTTTAAATCACTTTTTGTTTCGTCCAGAAAAAATCATGGTTTACTATATTTGGAATAAAAAGCTTTTCCCATAAATTTATTTTCTTTGCAGCTCAGTTAATATGAGATATAAAAAAAGTGTTAATATTTAACTTGTAGACAATTATCTTTCTAATAGAAAGGTAAAATCTAATATTAAATGTAGTACTCTGTTATAGAGCTACGACATAAACTTGCATTTGTTTAAATGGAAAAAATTATTTAGTGGGGGAGGTAGCGCTAGATTTAAGTCATTTTATACAGGCTGAAAATTTCATATTTTCTTAGATTTAACAGCGGCGAGCGTCAGCTGCCCAAGTATCGGTGGGTTCAACGATGGCAGCATTAGATAGTCGGTAAAAAAAATGACAAAAAGTAATTTTATACCGTGTCAAAATTTTTAAGATAGTTCTTTAGATGATTTTAAATTAAAAAATAATAGTTAGTTGTATTGAAGATGGTGGATCATCGTCAGTCACATATATAAAGATATCAAAAAAATTATTTACAAACTCATTTTATACATCATAAAATTTATACAGTTAATAATATTGTCAAAATAATAAAAAAAACCGTCAGCCGGACTTTTAATGGGGAAAGACCGTCAGTCAGCGCCATATATATGCTGCGGCAAAAATCAAAATTTTCTAACGTGTCTATGGCCTATTTTCGTGTATTGAAATGAAAAACTGTAAATAGGTTTTTAAAAAATAATTAAACGATATACCGAAGTTTTTATTATTATTATTTTTTAAATTTCTAAATTTACGATTAACTTAGACACTGGTAGCCCCAAATTAAAAAATCGTGTACACGAAAATGTTTTCTCTACCGAGTGTTATTTTTAATATATTTTAGTGCAAATATCGAATATTATGTGAGAATAATTTAAAAATTTAGCATTGACAGTTTTTTTTAAATTAATGATAATGTAGAAAAATGTTCTGTTAAAAAATTGAAAAATATTAAGCCTTATTAAACACTCTGTAAAAATATTAGGACCATACATCAAATACCTCTTATTATGTACATATATCAGAAATACTATGACATGTATATTTTCTTGGTTCAAGGTCATTTTCTAAAAAAGAACGATAACTATAAGCAAACATTTGACGAAAAAATTACTACTTTTATGCCTCTTAAACCCACAGATCTAAACAATTTTTAGAAAAAAAACCATTTAGGAAGTTTGTGTCCCAAAGACGCCCTTTTTAACTCACCAACCGTTTGAGGTGAGGTCGCGCCTATATGCTCAAAATCACATTTTTTTTGTCTAAAAGATCAGGATCTCGTTTTTTATTATTGGATTACTAGGGTTCTGAACCAGACCAATATCTATTTTAATCCAAAGTTTAATTTTGTTAAAGTTAATACTTGGAGAAACAGTACCTTACACAGATTTTTGAAAATACCATTTCTTGCCAAACCCTGTATTTAACTTTCTTTAACTGTTTTAATTTTTTACAGTTAGTCCATTATATTTCAAATTTTTCAAAAAATTTTAACTCTGCATATTATCATTGTTTTATGACAACACCGACACATGAAAAATTAATCATTGTATACAGGTAAAAATGGGCATCCAGAAATCAATTCGTCAATAACACAGAATTTAATGCAATACGACTTTTAGATGCTGCCACCGTTGACTCCATCACAAGAGAGGCGACTGACGCTCATTTTGATGACTATCTAACACTATTCTACTGCAACAATTAAAGTTCATTCGGTATAAAATTGGTATAAAAACATAGCGCTACCTCCCCTACTAATTACTTAAGACATTTTTAAAAGGTCCTTTTGAAAGGTTAATTTCGATGTGTACCAAGATATACTTGAAATAAAAAAATAACGTAGTTTTTGAACATAATTATTTTTAAATTTGGTTTTATATGTCATTTAGCCCTAAATAATTAAACTAGATTTATTGACAGGCTATTTTTTTCGTCTTAACCAGAACTGTAAATTTTTAAATCTAGAAATAAAAAAATATTTTTTTTTTTTACGTTTAACAAGACTTTTATAAAACCTTGTAAATGTGTTTATTTTAAAAACCAACTTAAATTTATTAAAATAATTAAAAAAAAACTAACAATAAACAAGTAGGAATCACACAACTAGTAAATTTACTTCTGTAATAATTAAAACAGTGATTTAAATTAAACTAAGTAAAGAAGGAGGAACATTGCTATTTACAAATTATTGAAAATTTTAATACTGCTGCCTATACCAATGCTTTATTATCTTTTTAAAATAAAATTTGTTGCTTCGCGGACACAACACCTATCATTATAATCTAAAATAATTAATGTTACGTAAACTGAGACTCACAGGCATATGAAAGTTAAAATATTCAATAAAAATGCAGCAAAGAAAAAAATTAACAATTCTAGTTTACTTGTGTTGCGGCCAACTAGAAAAAGATACATATTTAAAAATGAATGTGTCCAGAGCTACGTTATTTTTTATTTAAAATATATCTTGATATACATCGGTAAAAAGCTTATAAGGCCCTTTTAATAATGTCCATTCCAACTATGATTTTTATTTAAAAAATGTAAGTTTGTGTTGTAGCTCAAAAACGGACTACTACATTAAATATCGAATTACACCTTTCTATTAAAAAGAATAATTATTTACTCTTTTTTTCTATTTCAAATAATAAGTGAGCTATAAAGGAAAAACAAATTTTGGAAAAAACGGCTTTTTAAAATAGCTAGTAGGATATAGTTTTTTTGGACAAAACAAAAGGTGATTTAAACTAAGCTCAAAAACTACAATTCTTTTTCCATTTACCGTCCCTGTATCTGCTTCCTGTACTACACAACGAAAAAAACTTACTGTATATAAGATAATATTTAATTACGTAGATAACTTAATAGTCTTAATACAAGAGACTAACTTAATTTTTGGAATTTACGTATATATACAAAAGTTTAGTATAATTTTATTCTTGTAAGGCTAAACTAAAACTAATTAAGATATCATTATCCTAGGCCCTAGACAATTGCTTATTTTATTCGAGTTCTTGTAGGCAATGTGGATGAACTTGCTATTCAAAAATAATTTAATAAAGTCAAAGTCATGAAACATCTAAAGAAAACCCTCGAGTGTCTTTTACATAGCATTTCTGACTAAAGAATTTTAATCAAACCTTATTTGTAAAGGGTAAGTTAAAAAAGTATTTCAGTATTCAAGTACAAATTAATTTTTAATCAAGTGTCTCAAAATGAGGTTAAAGAATTATAATAATACAATAAATTGTAAAATATAAAAAAAAATGCAAAACGGTGGCAAGGTCTAGCAATGTTATTCTACCTAACTAATTGTCGTACTTAATAATTAAAATAATAAAATAAAAGGTCCAATTACCTAAGCGAATAAAAACTATAATACAAACAGAAGGCGGTGAGGGGCAGAGCGTCAAATAGGTGCCTCTGATATTTACGTTAGCAGTAAAACTCTGCCACTTGTCGCTTAAATCAAACAAAAATTATTAGCGGCAGTTTTTAATAAATGTAAGCTAGTACCGAATAGCCGCTAACGCTAACGCCAACGATTACCACAAACCATCGTAGCCAGTATCGGCCAACGATACAGAGATTTGCCGCTTTGGTTAGTTTTGGTTAGTTACCGTCAATTACCGCTTGTATTATAACCGAGGCCTAAATTGAATTGATTATACAATATTATAATTTTCTAGTTGCATCCTCCACTACACTAAGTTCTAGTTTGAATTCTCACGGATCATTTGAAGAAACTTCGAAGTTTCCACTTTTTTACTTTTACAGTGTGTCTATGTAAATTGGCGTCATATTGAAAACTTTTTATTATTAATTTTACGAAAAAAGTTATTCTTTTAAAAAAAATCTGCATGGTCCAAAACCTAAAATACAATTATCAGTTATCAAATTGTGTTATTCACCTACCAGGTTTGGCGAAAAATGTAATTTTTGCTTAAGAGGAAATATCTGTATTTTTGCTTATATCGAAAATTGTTATAAAAATGTTTGGAATAAAAATTACTTTTAAAAATGCAATTTTGTTTGTTTGAAAACAATCTTTTTTGGATTACCAGGGTTCTGAACCAGACCAATACCTATTTTAATGCAAAGTTTAATTTTGTTGAAGTTGGAGAAACAGTAACTTACACCGTTTTTTGAAAATATCATTTCTTGCCAAACCCTGTCTTTAACTTTCTTTAACTGTTTTAATTTTTTACAGTTAGTCCATTATATTTCAAATTTTTCATAAAAATTTCATATCTGCATATTATCATTGTTTTATGACAACACCGACACATGAAAAATTATTAACTGTATACAGGTAACAATGGGCATCCAGAAATCATTTCGTCAATAAGACAGAATTTAATGCAATACGACTTTTAGATGCTGCCACCGTTGACGCCATCGCAAGAGAGGCGACTGACGCTCATTTTGATGATTATCTAACACTATTCTACTGCAACAAATAAAGTTCATTCGGTATAAAATTGGTATAAAAAACATAGCGCTACCTTCCCTACTAATTGCTTAAGACATTTTTAAAAGGGCCTTTTTGAAAGGTTTATTTTAATGTGTACCAAGATATACTTGAAATAAAAAAATAACGGAGTTTTTAAACATAATTATTTTTAAATTTGGTTTTATATGTTATTTAGCCCTAATTATTAAACTAGATTTATGGACATGCTATTTTTTCGTCTCTACCAGAACTGTAAATTTTTAAATCTAGTAATTAAAAAAGTATTTTTAATACTTGGAAACACTAACCTTTGGAAATAAAAAAATTATAAAAGTTTTTTTACGTTTAACAAGACTTTAATAAAACCTTGTAAATGTGTTTATTTTAAAAACCAAATTAAATTTATTAAAATAATTTAAAGAAAAAACTAACAACAAACAAGTAAGAATCACTTCAACTACTAAATTTAATTCTGTAATAATTAAAACAGTGATTTAAATTAAACCAAGTAAAGAAGGAGGAACATTGCTATTTACAAATTATCGATAATTTTAATAATGTTGCCTATACCAATGCTTTATTATCTTTTTAAAATAAAATTTGTTGCTTCTCGGACACAACATCTATCGTTATAATCTTAAATAATTATTGTTACGTAAACTGAGACCCACAGGCATATGAAAGTTAAAATATTCAATAAATGCAGCAAAGAAAAATTAACAATTCTAGTTTACTTGTGTTGCGGCCAACTAGAAAAAGATACATATTTAAAAATGAATGTGTCCAAAGATACGTTATTTTTTATTTAAAATATATCTTGGCATACATCGGTAAAAAGCTTGCCCTTTTAAAAATGTCCAATCCAACTATGATTTTTATTTAAAAAATGTAAGTTTGTGTTGTAGCTCAAAAACGGACTACTACATTAAAAAACTACAATTCCTTTCCCATTTACCGTCCCTGTGTCTGCTTCCTGTACTAAACAACAAAAAAATTACTGTATATAAGATAATATTTAATTACGTAGATAACTCAATAGTCTTAATACAAGAGACTAACTTAATTTTTGGAATTTACGTATATATACGAAAGTTTAGTATAATATTATTCTTTAAGGCTAAACTAAAACTAATTAAGATATCATTATTCTAGGCCCTAGACAGTTGCCTATTTTATTCGAGTTCTTGTAGTATCGGCAATGTGGATGAACTTGCTATTCAAAAATAATTTAATAAAGTCAAAGTCATGAAACATCTAAAGAAAACCCTCGAGTGTCTTTTACATAGCATTTCTGACTAAAGAATTTTAATAAAACCTTATTTGTAAAGGGTAAGTTAAAAAAGTATTTCAGTAGTCAAGTACAAATTAATTTTTAATCAAGTGTCCCAAAATGAGGTTAAAGAATTACGGATAAATTGTAAAATATAAAAAAAAATGTAAAACGGTGGTAAGGTCTAGCAATGTTATTCTACCTAACTGATTGTCGTACTTAATAATTAAAATAATAAAATAAAAGGTCAAATTACCTAAGTGAATAAAAAACTATAATATAAACAGAAGGCGGTGAGGGGCAGAGCGTCAAATAGGTGCCTCTGATATTTACGTTAGCAGTAAAAACTTAGCCGCTTGTCGCTTAAATCAAACAAAAATTATTGGCGGCAGTTTCTAATATATGTAAGTTAGTACCGAATAGCCGCTAACGCTAACGCCAACGATTACCACAAACCATCGTAGCCAGTATCGGCCAACGATACAGAGATTTGCCGCTTTGGTTAGTTTTGGTTAGTTACCGTCAATTACCGCTTGTATTGTAACCGAGGCCTAAATTGAATTGATTATACGATATTATAATTTCTACTTTGAATTCTCACGGATCATTTGGAGAAACTTCTGAAGTTTCCATTTTTTACTTTTACAGTGTGTCTATGTAAATTGACGTCATATTGAAAACTTTTTTATTATTAATTTTACGAAAAAAGTTATTCTTTATAAAAAATCTGCATGGCCCAAAACCTAAAACACAATTATCAGTTATCAAATTGTGTTATTCACCTACCAGGTTTGGCCAAAAATTTAATTTTTGCTCAAGAGGAAATATCTGTATTTTTGCTTATATCGAAAATTGGTATAAAAATGTTTGGAATAAAAAATTACTTTTAAAAATGCAATTTTGTTTGTTTGAAAAAATCCTTTTTTCTGCTAAAACCAAGAAAATTAAGGTTTTTGCATTAGTACTTTGTACATGGTATTTTATTTAAGAGGAAAAATGGCATATTTTCTGACTTTCCTCGTATTTTTAAAAATTTTCAAGGTAGTCAATCGATGTATTTTAGCTCGGCTCGGAAAATTTAAAAATCATAATAAAAAAATCATTGCATTGCATGACAAACAAAAGACTTACGACATAAATGTTGGTGCATTTTTTAAATGGAAAACTCTTTTTATTATTATAACATTTTTGGATTCTATGGTCAATTCTGAGTGTTTTTAATAGGGGTACTTGAAGAAAAATGTAAACTGGGTTTCTTTAAACACCAATCCAACTTTCTCAGGTGTGGCAGTTTCTTTAAACTAACCACTTCTAATTTCGATGTGGCTTGTCCACAGGGTGGTTCTATATTTTAGTATGATTTATTATTTAAAGTAGGAACTTTCTAAGCTAAATTTGTTACAAAAAAACTACTATTAAAACAATTAAATTTTATTTAAAACAATACATAAATTGATAAATAATGGTGAGTTTAACTAAATAAAGGCTTGAAAAAACGAATAGTCTTTTAGATCTTATTTCTAAATTACCTTACAGTTTATTGTCAGTAAATTTGTCCAGTCTGCACAGCACATTCACTGTAAATCACTATTACAATTATTGTACAGTATATCTGTTGAAAGTCTCAAGACATTTGGTCTGCAGTGTTATTTTATGTTGTAATGCTCGAGAACGGGTTAAAAAATGAAAAGTTGAGAAAACCTTAGCGTTTTCACAGAATGTCTTTTCTAAGACAATTTGTACAAACAGTTTGCTCAAAACAGTTGGGAATAGCAAAAAAGAAAAACTTTTTTGATAAGTACTTAGTTAAAAGAACCTTGACGTTCTTTGGTAATAGTTGTCCTTTTGACAAGTCTATTAAGTAATCTTTGTAACCTTATGTTACTTGAGGGAGCCCCAATACACTTTTGGGGGTGAAAATTTAAGAGAAAACCTTACGTTCTCGTAAACTAACGTGAAAAAAGTAAACTCTTGTTACATGAGTGAAATCTTAATCTACACTAAATTGTCAAAAGTAATTTGGGAGAGAGAAGTTAAAATAGAGGTGGGTCCAAATAAAAGGAAATGGTTAAACCAATAAAAATACAGAAACAAATTAAACCAAATATGGCTTCCATAATTTAGAAATCCTATTGGTCAACTAAAAGAACCAATATCTAGGGTGAAATTATTAAAAGTTATTCTGGGAACCAGTCAAAGCACCGACAAAGCATGCCGATATCGCTGTGGCGCAAGCCGCCAAAAGCGCGTCCGCGTTTGTGATAAAGCGGGAAAACCCGGCGGAGATCTTCAAATGCTTTTTTCTGATAGCGGTATTTCGCCGAAAGGAGACATGAACCGGGGTTAAATAAACAAAGAATTTAAAAATAGATGAATATTCTTAGAAGTCAGTAAAAAGATTATTTGATGTTTTTAAGGAAGTAAATTTGAATAATTTGCAACTTTGTAAGAAAATAGAGAGATTTCGCAACAGTACTATAAGTCTATTTTCGGCTTTTTAGTTATTGACGTTTAATCAGTCACATTTTCGGCTTATATTATTTAATTAAATAAGTAGTATATTAATATAAACTTTAGGTAGCACAGGTGGTACCTGATATTTTAAAGTCATTGAAGTTTTTACCTATTACTAGATTTTATTTTATTTTTTCAAAATCTTCTTTTTGCTTTACTGGCATTTTCATGACACTTGTATTGAAGCATTACTGCCTGTAGCTTTTTATCTAAAGAATAATTCAATATGAAAAACCAAGTATCAGGTAATCATCTGCATTACCTTTATTAAGTTTCTGAGCTTCAATAACTCAAAAACAGTTGAAGATAGATTTATAGTACTCGTTTTAAAAATACTTGAAATTGATCATAAAATGTAAAAATGCAATAATAAGTAGGGTGTTCCATAGGCGCGCTTGTGGCGGCTTCGGTTGTATCGGCGAGCGTCGATCTCCGGAGTTAAGCAGTGGAATGCGCGCCCATAATTTGATGGGTGTCCGGCGACAGCGGCACTCGGTGTTCTGCTCGGGGGAGCGGACCGAGCAACAACCATCCAAGTTATGGAATGAATGGTGTGTGAATGAGAAGGAGTAGGGGTCAAAGTACAATAAGCCTTCAGGCTGCAGTGCACCACCTAGGGGGCGGTCGTCGGACCTGGGTGGGATGACCCCGAAAGGGTGAAGAAAAAAAAAAAAAAAGGGTGTTCCATTATAAAAACGTAACTTTTATGGCGTAAGTATTTTGTTTTTCATGCAATTGCATTCTAGTTACGATTTTAATATTCTCCGAGCTAAAATAAATTGATTGGTTATGTTAAATTTTTTAAAAATACGGGTAAAGTAAAAAAATGCCACTTTTCCCCTTAAATGGAATACCCTGTACATTTTTCTTATTTTAATACCACTTTATTTAAAAACTTTATGTTAAATTATCCTATAAAATTTATAAGTATGAAATGTACTGCATATTTAAAACTAATTTAAAATTCTTAACATGTTTTCCTGATACCTATTATCTATATACTTACTCTTAAGAAAAACTTACATTTTTGGCCAGACCTCGTAGAGGATTGATAAAATTTAATATCTAATTTTTAAAATATAATCTGTATAAGTTAAAAGTTTAAAAGTAATGCAAGTTTTAAATATCTTTAAACCGCATAAGTTACCATTGCAAAATGTATTATCTAGAAGTTTTTGGGTATTCGTAATTAAACCGGAATGTAACCAGATTAACGGTTTTGCAAATTTTGAAAGAAGTCAATATTTTTTTAATTCCAACATTAATACACATAGCACAAAATTAAAAAATCTGGCAAAGTTGCCAATATTACTGCTCAGTTTTAAAACTTAAAAAAAAACCCAAATGATAAATATTGCAATGTCAGGTTAGGCGGTCTTTCAAAATGCTGTATTGTAATATCTTAGAAACTACTAAGAATAGAATTTGGTATTCTAATAAATTTGGCACATTGATTTTAATGCAAAAAAAATATACAGGGCATTTTATTTCAAAAAACAAAGGTATTACATGTAAAACAAAATTGAAAAGTTCGGCAACATTGCTGATATCACTTTATAATTCCGCACACCCAAAAACTCCAAAATACCAAATTTTTTAATCGGTTTAACCGGTCTTAACGATATTAAAAGTTACAGTTCTATTTACTGAAAATGCTGTGTTGGTTTATTCTTTCAACTAATAGAGATATAATTTAAAGAATTTGGAATCTTAATAAATTTGGCAGGTACAATTCAATGCAATTCAAATGAATATGGCATTTTATTTAAGGTAACAAAATTGTTCCATGTAGCAAGAAATTTAAAAATCCGGCCACATTGTCGATATCACTGCTCAATTCCGCAAAACAAAAAATCCCAAATAATAAATTTTGTAATATTAGTTAAGGCAGTTATAAAAAATAAAGAGTTGCTATTCTTTTAACTAACCGGCTATATAATAACTGTTTTATTAAATAAGGATATTAAAAGAAAAACATTCTCTTAATTTGTAGTTTAATTATTTTTGTTTTCTTTTGGATAGTATTCTAAAGCAAGACAAATAATACTAATTCATTAAATTCGACATAGCTGGTGGTTGCCACTTTATCTCGAATGTGGAAATTTTTATTACATTTTAAGTACAAGAACAATTACGAGTAACAATTTTTCGACGAAAAAATCTACGTTTCATGGATTTGGAATAAAAGCTTAATTTTTAATGGTGAAATAGTGAGTAATCGTTGTTCGGTTCGAAACGTCACATAAATATAAGGTATAATATGTCGTTGGTTTAGAATTAAAATATTAGTTTATTAAGTTAAATCCAAATATTTCGCATCTTTAAAAAAATAAAGTTGATGATGGCGCTTGTTTTAAAATATCTCTTCAAAGAAACTCAGCAAAAGATAAAAACTGTTTTGTAAAATTTCTGTTTATTCAGGATAATCTCGGTAAGGCTGTATATTTTAAAATTTTTAATAAGGAATATTGTGGAAGGGGAACCCACGAGGGATATTTCGGGATTTACTACAGCGTGGCAGATTTATATACCGGAGAATACCTTGTACTCGGTTAAGTACTTCCACCAAATAAGAGGCCCGTATACAGGGATGATCGTAAAAACAAAATTATATCCATCAGAAATATTTGAACGCGCCAGATTAGGACAGGGTGAGTTATTTACATGCTAAATAGTGTATATTCCACTAATCTGACAATTTGAGAGTGACATATAGAAAGCGGCGGTCTACAAAATTGTAAAAAAAAACATAATTTTTGACATTTTGAAAAAAATAATTCAAGGATAACGGAAAATATAGAATATTATACGATCCGAACAATTGCAACAAGCCCAAATAATAACAGTATTTTTCAAATTTAAAAACTATAGTCGGTTCCCCCACCGATAAAAAGGAATGCATTGTATAACATTGTTTTCTTCTCAATGGCGCTCGAGCATCGTGGGCTCCCCTACTATTGTTATTTATGTCAATTTCACCAATCCGGTATCTCTTACTGTTTCCGAGATCCTTATGGTGGCTGTCGAATTTGTAACATTCTGTATAGCAGAGCGCACCCGTTAGCAATTTTACTTGTCAAGCATATTGTTTTTACAAATGGATTTTGCACGTGTAAAATGTATTTTCTATAGTATAATTTAACTTCAGAAACAAACACCTTAGTTTTTATAATAACGTTTAATATAATACATTTTAATTAAGAAAAGGAACTAGGTTTCCTATTCTTGCCGCAGACTTGTCAGATGAAGAATAAAGTATTGTTTCTCTTTTCCTTATATGTACAGTGCATATTAATTAAAACGTATAATTCCGTTATTTGAAAAAATCCTAAAACACATCAATTTTTATTTTTTTGGGGACACATTTTAACTAACAAAAAGTTTAAAAGTTTAAATGGGAATGGGGAGTGATACTTTGTACAGGGTGGCTCGAATTCGACGCTCATCATTGGGGTTTCGGAAACCGTAAGAGATGCAGGATCGGTTAAAAAAACCGGAATTTTCAATTTTGGTTTCTATTGTTTCCTGGCTATATTTGTTAAGATAACTCAAAATAAAAAACACTTTTCATGGCCACTTTTTCTGCTCTATAATTCAGTGTGATTAAATATTGAATCTGATGTTTCGTCTTCTGGCGACCATCATCAATTTAATTTTTTAAATACGGACCTGATATTTTTTCAATTAAATTAAATCCTTTCATCACTCTTAAAACATTATATATCGCCACTTTGATATTTGCTGACGTTTCGTACAGATAATTCCATCACCAGAATATTTCATATTTATTTAACCATAATACGGCCCTGAACTACATTTTTTGATAAAAAGGTAAAAAAAAGAATAAACTTATTACATATTCATAATGTTTTATTGCAACTCATTGATATCTAACAGCGGAAATTACTTTATTAACAGAAACTAACCAGCAGGTACGAATTGAAGGGAGAACTTCATTTAATGTATGGATTGGTATGTGGAGGAACAAAATTATTTGACCTTCGTTTACGAAGGGACCTTAACTTCCGAACGATGTCTAAATTTGATTAGGAATGATGTTTTAGACGCCCTAGATAATCAACCTTTGGCAGTATTTCAAGAAATTTGGTGGCAGCAAGACGGCGCCTGCCCACAATGGAAGGGAAGTAGCTCAATTCCATTACCATATATTTCCTAATAAATGGTTTTGCAAGATGGCCCGCTAGGAGCCCAGATCTTAGTCCCCTAGATTATTTTCTTGGGGGATATCTTAAGAACCATTTATTTAAAAATGCACCTCACGACCTTTAAGTGCTACGACACAATTTGATAAGTTGCTGCCATTTCTGCGAGAACAATTAATCGAGCTGTATTAAAAATTCAAAGCAAAGCAAGAAAATGCATTGAGGCGGAAGGTTATCTCTTTGAACACCTATAATAGTGATTAAATTATGTTTATATTTAATATGGACATCAATATAGTATTACAAATTGTTTATGTATGCTGATTTGTTGTCTACCTTTTTGTATCTTATGTCTAATATTCATGAAATTTTTGGTTAATAAAGTAATTTCTGCTGTTAGATATCAACGAGTTGCAATAAAAAGATTACGAATATGTAATAAGTTTATTCATTTTTTTACCTTCTTACCTAAAAATGTAGTTCAGGGCCGTATTATGGTAAAATAAATATGTAATATTCTGGTGATGAAATTTTCTGTACGAAACGTCGGCAAATATCAAAGTGGCGATATATAGTGTTTTAAGAGCGATGAAAGGATTTAATTAAATTGAAAAAATATCAGGTCCGTATTTAAAAAAATTAAGTTGAGGATGGTCGCCAGAAGCTGAAACGTCAGATTCAATATTTAATCACACTGAATTATAGAGCAGAAAAAGTGGCCATGAAAAAGTGTTTTTCATTTAGTTATCTTAACAAATATAGCCAGGAAACAATAGAAACCAAAATTGAAAATTCCGGTTTTTTCGAATATCTTCGGAAGTACTCGGAATTTTTTAAAACGCAAAACGGCATTTTATTGAGCATCAAATTGCGCAACTTTGCCTTCATTTAACCGATCCTGTATCTCTTACGGTTTCCGAAATCCCAATGATGAGCGTCGAATTCGAGCCACCCTGTACAGTGCATTTTAATTAAAACGTATAATTCCGTTATTTGTAAAAATTCTAAAATACATCAATTTTTATTTTTATGGGCACACATTTTAACTAACAAAAAGTTTAAAAGTTTAATTGGGAATGGAGGAGTGATACTTTGTACTTGGCTTTCTCCTATCACCACGCCTACTAATGAGCTGTAAGGTATTTGTATGTTAAATATTTACACAGCTTCCGCTTCAAAGAATCAGGTCATATATTTTACTGGAAAAACCCTACTTTTTAGATTAAGAGACCGGCTGTCACACAGGGTGTTAAAGTTTTAAGAAATAAATAATAGTTTAAAAAACTAAAAAACACTCTTTTATATGCAACCGAACTAAAAATTAGAACATAATTTTTCATTACAATGAGTTTGTCACTTCAGAGTAAAAGCGTGGGGTGCATTTTACTATTTTTTCATAATTTTTCCCTCATAGATATTTGCAAATGGAATAATTATAACATTTAATATATTAAGCACCCCACGCTTTTATTCTGAAGTGACAAACTCTTTGTACTGAAAAATTATTTTCTAATTTTTAGTTCGGTTGCATATAAAAACGTGTTTTTTAGTTTTTTTAAACTAATATTTATTTTTCATTTTTTAGTTCGATATATCAATTAGTTTTCTGCGGTCATGTGATATTAAAATGTTTTACGAACTATTTCGTAATCTCATCATTTCATTTAAAGCTTCACTGTTGCATGGGGTTTTTCCCGTTAACTTAGAGCAGTCCAGTTCTTCAATCCGCATACCGTCTAAAGATCTCACACGACTAAGTGCAACATAAGCTTGTCCAGCAGCAAACAGTCGCGAGCCCAGATAAATGACTGCATGATCGACTGTACAACCTTGCATCTTGTGAACCGTCGAAGCCCAACTCAAGATTAATGGCAACATTCGTCTCTCAGCAGTTCCATAGCTGTATTTCACTGGGAACTGTATCGAAATAGGTTTAATCAAGTGCACACCATCTGAACCGAAATCGATACGTACAGACGGGATGTTAACGCGTATACTTGGTCTCTGCGAAAGTTTGGCCAGATAATTTCGGTGATAAAACCCATGTTGCCATTTACTAAGCCTTTTGACACGTCAATGTTCGACCTTAACGAAACTGCACGCATGCGCAGATCACTCGCCTAGCTCTAGCTCGCTTACTCTTTCACAGAGGATCTGTAAAGGAATTTATTTATCCTGGCGGTCCTAATCAGGATAACGGGATACTGTTTTTAAATTATTGCATTGTCATCGGTCCTTGATACGTGTGCAAAGTTTCAAAGAAATTGAATCGCTGGGAGTTGGTAAAAATTAGGCTCAAAGATTCCGTTACATAGATAGATAGGTAGATAGATAGATAGATACAACCCAAGCTAATAAAAGCGTTTTAAAAAATAGTATTCTTATCATAACTTTTAAAACTGTTCAAAACATTTTCATGAAATTTGGTAAGCACCTACTAAGCACCAATGAGATTTCTTGTAAAAGTAGAAGATTTTTAAATATTTCTGCCAGTGGCGTGGGTATAAAATATAAATATATACATACCGGGTGCCCACGAGATCACTTTCCGGCTGCCATTTTGTTATTTCTTTAACGTTACTGACCAAATTTGGTAGGGTTGTTAGACTAACAAAAAGTCATTTTTAGATGTATACGAAAGGCTTTTACAACTTTCGGTTTCACCGGAAATGACTGGAACTTTTCATTTTAAAATGGGACACCCTGTAATTTTTTTGTTTGTTGGATTCTTTAGATTATTTTTACTAGGAATGCAATATTTTTGAAACAAATTTTGGTCAAATTTTATTTTTAAATTAAATTTTTATTTTACATCTAGAGTGCCGTGATCACTCTAAAATCACTCCTTATACTTTACTTACTTTTAGAAAAATACGAAAGCGATTTTCCAAAAACAACATTTATTATGTAGGTAAATGATCCTATTGATACAGAATGGTGTACTTCGCAATTTATCGTAGTTGTCATAAAAACAGAAACTAAAAGAATATTATGTTGTAAAAACAATTGCTTGTGTTTCCTTAAAAGTTTTAAAAATAAAAATATTAGTTTGTGTTTATGTATTTCCTACGATATTAAAAAATTTAAGGTTAAATTTGGTAATACCAATAAAAAATGATTATCTTAATAACAAATTTAACTTAAAATTAGTTTAACGTCGTAAAAGATACAAAAACTAAAAATTATGTATTTTTAAAAAGGTAAAAACAAGCAATTGTTTTTACAACATATTATTCTATTAGTGTCTGTATTCATGGCAACTACGATAAATTGCAGTATTCAAAAAGATCATTTACTTACATATTAATTGTTATTTTTTTTAATGTAAAGTGTCGTAGTGTTTTACTTAGTTGGATTGGCTTTGAAATACTGCATTTAGAAATATTATGAAAGTGATACGGTACTATTTTAAGCTGAGGTAAAAAACTAAAAAAATAAAGTTTAGAGCCCTCTAGAAAAAAAGAAAGATACAATTGATTTCGTATTTTTCTAAAAGTAAGGAAAGTATGAGGAGTGATTTTGTAATGATCGTAGCACTCTAGATGTAAAATAAAAATTTAACTTAAAAATAAAAATTTTATCAAAATTTGTTTTAAAAATATTGTACGGACGGATATAAAACTGCCGAAACGTTGTGTAAATAATTTAAAATAAAGACAATGGAAGTCCGAAATTATTTAGATATTACCTAAATTCCTGATTGGGATGGCCGTATTTCCGAAACTAATAAAGTTAGATGTACTTAATGTAGTATTTTTTAAAGCTCTTTTAAAAATAGTTTTAATGGTGATACTAGTGATAATATACAGGGTAGAATAAAAAGTGTATTGTAATTATTTTAATGAAGCACCCTATATATTATTTTACTAATAAAAAGATCTTTAAAAGAGCTTTAAGAAAATACCCCATTAAGTACCTACTTCTTACTTTATAGGTTTCGAAAATACGGCCATCCAGCGTTGAATTCAGGAGGTGGCATGGGGGACATTCCCCCAGAAACAAAAATAATCCCCCTCCGGAGTAATTTGGTATCAATTCATAGGTGTGAATATAACCTTAAAATCTACTACTAATTTGGTATCAATTCATAGGTGTGAATATAACCTTAAAATCTACAATATCTTACATACAGGGTGTTTTTACAAAAGCAAAAAATTTTTGAATGTTATTTCTTGTAAAAATTAGGAGCCTAGTTTCAAAGTGTGCAATCTCCAAAATTAGATTTTCATGTTATATCTCATAAAAATGAACAAATAAACAAAGAATCTATACATTAAATAAAATTTATTCTATCCTAAATTTAAACTCTTTGTCATGGCTCAAATAGTGATTTATTTACTTTTTTGCCAAAAATTCAACTTTTGGACATTTATTTCATTAATGTAATAAATTGTAGTCCCCTCATTATAAAGGTTATTATGCCGTTTGGGGTTTTCCGTTGTTTTTATGATTTTTTAAAATATTATGGCTTACAAGTTATCTCCTATTTGTTCCTAATCATAATATAATGGCGCCGTTATAAAATATTTTGTATTTTTTGTAAAAAACACAAATTTGAATTTTTCAAAAATTCTTCACTTTTAATCTAAACATTTGGCAACAACGGCTTATCTGTTCAATTTTAGGCTATCAAGTTTTATATGTAAAGGATTTTTTAAATAAAATACAACGTGCTCGAAAACACGGTCAGTTTAGTTCTGGTTAGTTAGGTATCTTTTTTTTAATTGGTTTTATCAAGGAATTTAGAAAATATGCTGTGCTGCCATATGCCAAATGCTCTTCATATTTTACTTGCAATAAATGACGTTTCTTTAACCTTGTTCGCTAATTTAAGGTTATAAAACATAAATTTAATTTTTCTTCCAAATTTATCCATTTTTCACAAACATATTCAGTAAAAACAAAAACAAAATAATTTAGTTTTGGATGTAATTTTGACAAATATTAACTCATTTTACTTATTTTACCCCGCCCAGCACCCCTATTCACATCCCGGTCCCGGAAGTTTGTTAAGTTTTACTTAATTAAAAACGGGATTTTTGGATCAGCGCCACTGGTGTTTAATTAAGAAAAGGGTCTAAAATCAGTGAGTATCATTTATTAAAAATAAAAAACAATCATAAAAATGGCAGAAAACCCTATTCGGCATTTTGACCTTCATAGGGTCAAAAGTCAACCAATAGGCAGGTATTGCAAAGAAGTTTTTAATTTTTGTCTTTAAAACATAAAAAGTACACTGTTTAAACTATCAAGTAATGTTAAATAAACAAATAATATAAGAAATGCCCTAATTGTCCTATCAATTTGAACAATTGAAATTAATTTTTCCTACTATATTTCAGATATTGCGCTTGTAAAAATAATAATAATATGTCGGTGACAGAAAGTTTTTTTATAAAACAAATTTTTCCGTCCTGACACGTTATAATTTACATTTTCTGTTTTTATTTAAAATTGCTATGTTTATTTAACAAAATACAGAAGTTTAAGAAGTTTCTAAATAAATCAGGCCATTCAAATTTACATTTATTGACATCATTCTGTATGTCTCTCTTAAGATTTACAATTTGTTGGGAAAAACTATAGAGGTAGTCTATTTTTAATACTTTTAATAATTCTAAAAAAGTTTTAAAATATTTGGAAAGTGTATTTTTATATTATCAATATTTTCGTACAATTTCACTATTCTAAGACTTTGTTTTTGAGATAAAAATAAAAACGTTATTTTTTTGCTATATTTTGTATCGCGATTAATCCCTAGTGGTTGATTTTTGACCCCATGTTATTTTTAAGGGTAAAGGTTTTTGGTTACTTCAGTAAATTTCACTGAGAATGGTAAACTCTCCCCAAAAAATATCTGAATTCAACACTGGGGCCATCCCAATCAGGTATTTGGGTATATTTCAAATTACCGGCATTTTGTAGAAGGTAAAGATATTGACTTTATATTTTATGGTTATAAAGTACTCGTCAGAAGCTTTAAAATGATGTATCACTCGACCCCTCTTCTTGTTTAGGAATTTTGTGGCGGTGGTCCTGGTGATTAAGAGGTTAAAGGGGCGCCGTCCAATTTTTTGTAAAAAACCTTCCTCCTTAATGAATATCTTGACGTGTTTTGGCTTTTTTTAATCCGTCCTCTTTCGCAGATAGCTTAAGTGGTAAGTTTTTAAATCAACACCCTGTATTTATTTTATGTGCAGTTTATTTAAATTTAAATACAAATGGGTATATTGTTTTAAATAAGCAAAATATTAAATTTTATTATTTAAAATTTTTCCCAAATCTCCCATCATATTTAACTAAATTTTGACAAATAAAAAACTTGGGCAGACTTTTTGATAGATTCGGTAACTTTAAATAAATATTTACTTTTTAAATGTTACTTGTCTTTTATAATATTGTAAACAAAAACTAATTTAATAATTAAATAAATACCTACGGCGTATTTTGTTTTTTAAGTCAGTAAACGCTACATAAATGTTTTGGTAAATTAATAACCAAACAAGTAGCAAGTGCGTTATTTTTTCAAAGACGTGAACATTTTATCTTATTTATTTTTATTTTATTTTTGACGCTACATTTCCGTTAAACCTAAAAACATTTAAGGGTTCTTTGCTAATGGTATTTCCAGCTTACTTGTTTTGAAGCAAAACCTTCTTTTAATTTTCTTACGTCAACATATTATTAATGGTCTTTATTTCACTAATATTTTGTTTAATCAACTAGAAACCTTATTTAAATTAAAATTCTTTTAACTTTTAAAAATAAAATCCTAAATAAACCAAAATTTAACGTAATAAAAACAAAGGTAAAAATTTCTTTTACATAGAACATTATAGAAGGAACAGTTTAAAAATGTAAATTCCGTGCTCTTTGATAAGAAAAAAAATCACAAAAAGTTTAAAGCAAATAAATCGGCATACTTGTCTTCGCGGCCGCCTTTGCTATATTTCTTTTATGATATGCCGGTTGATGCAACTGGTCATCGCACTATGGGATAGAAATTAAATTTTTTGGTCAAAATTCTGAAACTTACCAATCTAACTTAAAATGAGGTGCTTTTTACTGGAAAAATATTATAAATTATTACAAATGCTTTTGGAAACCTAAAATTTATTATATGTTATTATAAATTTACACCCCCTCCCAACATTATTGTTTTTTATTGTACAAAATAAACTAAAATGTCAGCTTGTTTGGTTAATTTGGTAGTATTCTAATCAGTAATCCGATGATTATTATCTCATATGATATACAGGGTACGACAATAGGTATGATTTTTTAAATGGAATACCCTGAATATTATATCACCACCAAAAAATATTTTAAAATGCTTTAAAAAATACTACATTTAATGTGTCTATCTCTATTAGTTTTGGAAATATGACCATCCAAATCTGAAAAATAATTTTAAATTATTCTTAGAAGCGTAATAGAGATACATCTTCCCAACTTTTTTATTTTTTAACGCATAAAATAAATAAAAAACACTGTTTTGTTGGGTAGATTCTGTAGAATCCATATCTTTCATCAGAATGCTTTTATCTTTTAGGATATACAGTGTAGGACAAAACATATATTAAATTTTAAAATGGAAAACCTTGTAAATTATAAAAAAATCTTGTATCTGTCCTTACACTCAGAAGTAGCGAAAAGTAGGAAGGCAATTGTAAGTACAAAAACTGATAAAGAAAAAGGTAAAAAAATCTTTGACAAAAGTAGCGAGACTTCGCGAGACTGCATCGGAAACACAACAATAGCTCTTATTATTTAAACTCTTTTACTTTTTTTAGTAAACAAGGCTAATAATAAACTAAGTAGATTAAATGTTGTATGTTTATGTTTACTTAAAATACATTTTCAAGTTTCCTATTACCCCAATAGAAGTCGTCATATCCTTTTATAATTTTGCGTACATGTGGTTTGGAGTATCTACTTTGAAATACACAGCATGAGCCATTAAAATTTCAAAATTTGCTTTTTGGCCAAAATAATCGATTGCTATCCCATAGTGTATCGGCGCGTCCCTGTAAAGGATAGCGGCGCCTTTGTATAAAATAGTCTGATTGCAGGCGGCCTTTTTTATGTTTTTTGTATTAATTTCAAAGGGTACCGAATTTTCGCTTTTAAAATGTCCTTACTATAGTTTACTTTAAACACAGATAAAAATTAGATTCTTGCCACTAACATTTTTCTGATCACACCATTTTAAGAAACGATCATATGTAAATTCGTATTGTTGATTTAACTTTTTACGCAATAACTCAAAAGTAGCTTTATTGGCAGCTTCTTCGATAACCTTAAGAAAATAATTTTCTTGGTAACTTTTCATTGAACAAGAATTCGCGATTATTTTACGTTACTTGTCAATAAACACAAATCAAAAAATTCTTTTTTAACCTTAGGGACTTATTTTATAAATAAATAGCTAAAATAAAATCTTAAAAATAATAATGTCGACATTAAAAAAATCAATATTTCGGACTTTTAATGGTGTTTGTAGAAAAAATAGTGCATGATATACGTGCTAAAAGTGATTTTATTTTGTTTGGCTTCGAATTTCAAACTTCCTTATTCTAAAATAAAATGTCACTTTTAGCACTCATAGATAAGTATCGTTAACACCTTTAATTAATAAATAATTGATTTAGAGAATAAGTAGTTCTGTTCTCTGGGCTTAAAACAATGGCACATTTTTCTTAAAACTGTTAAATTCATAAAATTCATTACTATAAATAAGATTCCTCCGGGGTAGCCTTTGCGTCGCATACCATAAATTTATCGCTCGTCAGAAAAACAATTCAAGGAAATTAAATCATTCAAAGGAGAACACAAATGGTAAAGAATTAACCTTATAGGGTTAGCTTTTATATAAAATAAAAACTTTTTTAACCCTTTACATGATTAATATAAAGTTTATACAGTAAATTTAACCCTTCAACCTTTTTCTTGTAACAGTTTTATTATTTTTTTATTTACGAAACCCCATGGATTGTAATAAATATTTTTTTCGTGGCGGAAAAAGAAATTACCAATTTATTAAGGTTTACAGGTACTAAAATATGACTTTTTATGCATTTACTTTTTTTCCCAGAAAAAACATACACGTAAGTAAAGGTAACTTTTTAAATTGAAAATATTTTCTTATAAAAAAATTTAATTTTTATTTATATAAAAAGTAGAATTAGTAAAATTTTACCTTTATAGTATTCAAAATACCTATTAAACAACCACACATTTTACACGTTCCAAATTGTAATAGGTCAAATTACAAAATTACATAGACAAATATTAATTAATTACTTTAAAGGTTTCCTTAGCAACTCAGATCTAATTGTCGTTACATACAACATACAACAGACGACTAGTTTAAAACTTAAAATGTCACATTATAGTGTAATAATATGTCTTTTTTATAATTAAATCGTCGTTTTTGCCTTCTACAAAAAATAGTGCATTATACACGGGAAAAATTTTAGATTTTAGCTCTCGGTTTAATGTTTCACTTTGCTTCGCGTTGGGAGACAACAAAACTTCGAGCTGAAATCTTGGAACTCTTTTTCCTTATACAGGGTGATTCACGGTCGATGGTAGGTTAGACGTTTATGGAAAACGGAACATAGAATTTTTCTGAAAATTTGGCATCTTACATTTTCTTACCTGTTCTATCGATCTAAAATATTTTCAGCATTGCGACGTTGCCGCTTTAATCAAAATGTCCTAGAAACTTTATTTTTTAAATGGAATACCCCTTATATTAACAAGTTTTTATATTCGCCCTTTTATTATAATACTTTTTGTTACTATTGCCCTATACCTATCTCTATCGGTTTTCGAGATAAAAAATAATTTGTGTTAAATATGGTCCAAAACATGGCCCTAATTAAACTTAAGTAAATTAGTGCTCTCAAATCATGAAAAATTGATGTTTTTGTGGTAGTTTAGACAGACACGATGTATTTAATTTACACCGAGAAATCGACTCCATATCATACAGAGCGTGCTAAAATTACTATTATTTCCGTTATTCTTAAAAGGAGTCAAAAGATCATTTTTCAAATGAAACCCCTGTATATTACTCAAAAAATTAAAGATGAAGAAGAACGCTTTAAGGTGACATATCATGTTCCTATACCTAAATCATCAAGTTTTCTTAATAAGCCGCTTTTTTGTGAAAAATTATTTTTAAAGAATTTAATTTTAAGTAACCATGGAAATATCAAGCTTATGACACTTTGGTGACTTTTATAAGTAACTTATAAACAGTTATTGACAGTCTTTAAAATAATCTTCCAAAATGAAACGTGATAAAAAAATGGGGTTTCAAGAAAAATTTGAACTAAATGTTTTCTGTATTTTTAAGAAGAATAAAATTAGCTTTTTATTTATGATGACACACTCAATGCTCAGAGATATCTCAAAATACTAAGGAAGACTGTTACCGTTTTTGTCGATAATTTGTCTTTAGAGGAATATAGGAATTCGTGGTTTCAACTGGACGGATCGCCAGCTCATTGTACCCAGGAAGTTTCCAGGGAACTTTACGAAATGTTTGACGATCGTTGGTTTAGGCGCTTGGGGCCATGGGATTGGCCACCGAGGTCACCCGATTTCACGCAGCTTGACTTTTTTGTTTTTTGGGTGTTTTAAAAGAAAGGGTGTACATTACTCCAGTGCCTACTAAAGAAGAACTGCGACGGAGAATAGTGCGGTGTATTGAAGATCTGGATCCCCATCAAATTGAAAAAGCAACCACGAGTCGTGTACAAAAGCACATTTTAAAATGTTTAAAATGTAATGGACATTTTCAGCATTTATTTTAAAAATTTGTTATTTTAGTTGTTATTTTAATTAGTCCTAATTATGTTATTTTCTGTACTTTCACATGTTAATTTAATTATTTTATAGTCGTACAAACCTCTCGTTCATTGGTCTTAATTCAGGATACATTTGGTTAAATTTTTGCAACTTCTGGCAATGATTTGATCACACGGTCCGTGTAAAATAAATAATTTCATAAAATTCAAAGTCACCAAACTGTCATAAGCTTGATATTTCCAAGGTTACTTAACATTAAATTCTTTAAAAATATTTTTTTACAAAAAGTGGATTTATTAAAAAATCTTGATGATTTAGGTATAGGGACATGATATGTCATCTTAAGGCGTTCTTTTTCATCTTTAATTTTATTGAGTAATATACAGGGGTTTCATTTGAAAAAATGATCTTTTGACTCCTTTTAAGAATAACGGAAATCATAGTAATTTTAGCACGCCCTGTACGATATGGAGTCGATTTGCCGGTGTAAATTAAATACATCGTGTCTGTCTAAAGTACCACCAAAACATCAACTTTTCATGAATTGAGAGCACTAATTTACTTAAGTTTAATTAGGGCCATGTTGTGCACCATATTTAACACAAATTATTTTTTATCTCAAAAACCGATAGAGATAGGTATAGGTCAATATTTACAAAAATGTTTTATAATAAAAGGACGAATATAAAAACTTGTTAATATAGGGGGTGTTCCATTTAAAAAATAAAGTGTCTAGGACTTTTTGATAGAAGCGGCAACGTCGCAATGCTGAAAATATTTTAGATCGATAGAACAGGTAAGAAAATGTAGGATGCCAAATTTTCAGAAAAATTCTGCGTTCCGTTTTCCATAAACGGCTAACCTACCATCGACCGTGAATCACCCTGTATAATTAATACAATTTTTTATGACCGTTAAAAAAATACTGTTTTTACGACCGTTAAAAAATGGATCCTTTTTAATCGGTAACATGAAGTTAAAGTACTCCATTCTAGTACACTACATAAATGTTAAAAAAGTAACTGTTTTTGCACTTCGAAGTTTTTTTCACACTTTCAATTAGTGTTTTGTTTTAATGCCTACTCAATTTATACAATGTAACAGTAAACGCGACAACAACTGGACCAAACGGTCAAGTTACCTTTGATTTTGTCATTTTTTTTTTGTTTATGTTTCATTAGTTAAAATTTGACAGTTTGCAAATAAATTTAATAGAAATTATTGAAAACTAATAGTAATAATAAATTTGGATGACTAAGAAATTGAAAAGGAATTTATACTGTTTTAGCATTATTTCTCCAAAAAGAAAGTACATAAAATTTTCTAAAATTCAATAATAAATTCATAGTTATAAAAAGGATAATTGTCTCTTAAAAAATAAGAAGGCTATGATTTTTGTTGCAATATAATGGCTGTGCTGCAAAAATAAAAGTAATAAGTTTGGATAGATTACACATGTATAAAATGGTATTTTGGGAAATTTTTATACGGTCGTGGAAAAAATATAGTATGTAACACATGCAAGTGTTTTTATCTCATGGGATTGCCGCACTTGCCTAATGGCTCGTGCTGTCAAACTTCCCATTCGTGAAAAAAGTATCACTTTATGCACTTGTGACATAAATTACTATTTTTTGATCGCTATCATGAAAATAAAATACTCCATTTTAGTATAGTTCACACAATGTTAAAAAAATAACTTACCTTTTTATTAGGTCTAGTTTTTTTACATTTGGAATAAGTGTTTTGTTTGAATGGCTACTAGAATTTACGTTATTATGAATTTATGCAATAACGACACCAATTGAACCAAAAAATTAAGTTAGGTACTGTAGACTCCATACCTATTGTGCAAGAATTCGGTAATTTTATATTACTTTCGATTTAGCCGGAAACTACCCAAACTTTCCTTTTTTAAATAATACATCTACTAGGACCGCTAATATCAAACTCTACAGTAAATAATATCACATTCTTTATATATTTTTATATCCACAACCAATTTCATTCATAGTTATGCTAACGATAGTACCCTTCACTCCATTTTTCAGGTTCCCAAACCAATCTCTCAACCCTACTTGGAAAGCAAACGCAGGGCGATGCAGATATCTCTTTCACAGGATCTTAATTTGATATTGGATTGGGGCGCCAAAAATCTCGTTCAATTTAATGCATCAAAAACACAATCATGTTCCTTGTCGCGAAAAAATCGTCAAACACTCATCCTTTGCTTATGGGTGGCCAGATTTTGCAGAGCGGGGACACATTTAACCTTGTGGGTGTCACATTTGAGAATAACCTTAACTGGCATAAACACATTGTATCTATAGCGACCGCGGCTTCAAAAAGCTTGGATTTCTTTTCCGAGCCAAAAAGTATTTTTCTCCTTCCAATTTATACACTTTGTATGTGTCCCAAATTCGACCCTCTCTTGAATATTGTTCTCATGTCTGGGGAATGGCACCCCCTACAACCCTCAGCATTCTTGATGCCATTCAAAGAAGGGCTGTTCGTCTTATTAATGATCCTTTACTTACTCAAAGACTTCCTTCTCTTGCCCATCGTCGAGCTGTGGGAGATCTATCGCTCTTCTATAGATACTTTTACGCTTCTCTTCTGCTCCGACGAATTATCCAGTATAGTCGCTCCTCTTGCAGTTCCCAACAGAGAAACTCGTAGTGCCGCACGTATGCATCCCTATACGGTCCAATTGGACAGGCCCCGAACTTTCCATTTCGTTCGTTTTTTATCCCTAAAGTTTCTAGACTGTGGAACCTACTGCCAGCGGAGGTCTTTCCTTCCCCCAAATCTTTAAAGTTTTTAAGTCCCGTGTTAACAAACTTCCTTTTACCCTGCTTAAGACACCCACGGTACTTTAGTATTTAGGCTTTCAGCAGCAGTGGATTGTCCAAAGATAAAAAAAAATAATTACCTCTTAAAGTTTGTCGTGACAGTTTTTGGAGACCCTGTATAAATAACATGTATATTGGTAAAATAATACAATTAATTAGTTCCCCTCTCTAAGAGGTTTCTTATTATAAAAATTAAAAAAATAACATTTTCAAGTAAAATTTTACAGCTTCATAGCCTCGACTATTATCACAAAATAAAATGTCACTTTTAGCACCTTTCTCAGAAATAACTATTGTTTACACTTCTAATAAATCAATAATTCAGTAGAACAATAAGTATCATCCTAGGCCCTGGGCTAAAAATAATAGAACATTATTCTTAAGACTGTTAAATCCATAAAATGCCTAAATATAATTAAGTTTACAGTAGCCTCCGCGTCGCATTTCATAAAATCGCTTGTTAGAAAAATAATTTATCAAATAAAGCATTCAAAGGGGAAAACAAATGTTTAAAAATTAATGTTATAGGGGGCTTTATTACAAAAAAGTCATTTTTTTATAAACCCTTTACATGATTAATATAAGGCTTATACAATAAATGTAACCCTTCAACATTTCTCTTGTACACGGGTTTATTTTTTAAATTTACGAAATCCTATGGTGACACTAAGAACTGTAATAAATATATTTTTTAGTGACGGAAAAAAAATAACAATTTTTTTCTGTTGACAGGCACTGAAATATGACTTTTCATGAATTAACTTTTTCCCAGGGAAAAAACACAGACGTAAGTAAATGTAAATATTCAATTTGAGAATATATTATTATACAAAACTTACATTTCCTTTATATAAAAAGTAACATAAGACATTTTTGACCTTTATATTATTTATAATAAATATTAAAAAACCACACTTTCCACACGCTCTGAATTTTTAATACGCCAAATCACAAAATTACATAGACAAATATTTAATAATTACTTTCAAGGTTTCCATAGCAACTCAGATATAATTATCGTTTTACATACAACAGACGACTGGTTAAAAACTTTAAATTTCAGATTAATAATTTCCCACCTTTAATACATTGTTATAATATGTGTTTTCAACAATAAATTGTCTTTATTTCCATTACAAAAAAAACAATGCGTTATACACGGAGAAAATTTTAAAATTTAGCTCTCGGTTGTCTCTCTTCGCTTGGTGTCGCGAGACAATACACCTTTGAGCTGTAATCTAGAACTTTTTTCCCTTGTATAATTACCACCTTTTATCACGACCGTTAAAAAATAACTGTTTTTTTGATTGTTATCATGAAAATAAAATACTCCATTTTAGTATAGTGCACACCATGTGAGAAAAAAAACTAACTTTTTTAATAGGGTCGAAGTTTTCCTATATTTTGAATTAGTGTTTTGTTTCACTGGACTTTATGTTATTATGAATTTATGCAATGAAACAATAGACGCGACACCAACAGAAACCAAATATCAAGTTATCGAAGACTCCGCTATACCTATTATGAATTGCTTCAAGAAATCGGTTATTTTATATTACTTCGATTTAGCTGGAAACGACCTAAACTTTTCCTTTTTAAATGATACACCCGGTATAATTTTACTAATTTAAACAGAAAGTAACATTATCAGTAAAATGACACTGTATTTGGTACTTTTTGATATCAAACCTCTAAATATATTAAATTTTTGTCATCTACAGGGTGTCCGGATTTTGTTGCAAATTCAGGATATTTTGGGTTACTATTAGAGATAGAGCCTTGTGGTTTTCTGCTAATTTTTAATAAAACGAAAGAATACATTAAAAGCTTTATATGGCCTTCCTCGTTTTTGACATAGAGCGCGAAATTATTATTATTAGTGTTTTTTTGGACCTCCCTCGTATTTCAGTTGTCTTTTAACTTACAAGCAATGTAAAAAATGATATTAGTAGATATTTTTACGCAGAACCTAATGCAGTAGTTATATTTTTAAGAATTTTTATTTTTTTCAAGATATGAACCTTACTTATGATTTTTCTTATGGAACATCCTATACACTTTCTTATACAGAGTGTTCATTTAAAAACTTTCCACTCAAGTTATCTTCGAAACGAGACAGATTTGAGAAAATCGCCGAAACACGTCAAGATATTTATTGAGGGGGAACGTTTTACAAAAACTGGACGGCGCCCCTTTAACCCCTTAACCACCAGGGCCACCACCCCAAAATTCTTAAATGAGAAGGTGGGTCGAGTGATACATCATTTAAAGCTCCCGACAAGTACTTTATAACCCTAGAATATAAAGTCAATATCTTCACCTATTACAAAATGGCAGTACTTTAAAAATTACCTAAATACCTGATTTGGATGGTCATATTTCCGAGACTAATAAAGTTAGATGTACTTAATGTGTTATTTTCTTAAAGCTCATTTAAAGATATTTTTAATGGTAAAATAATATACAGGGTTCTTAAATAAAAAAATATGTACTTTTTCTTCTACCCTGTATATTACTACCAGTATCACCATTAAAAAGACCTTTAAAAGAGCTTTAAGAAAACACCACATTAGGTACATCTAACTTTATTAGTTTCGGAAATATGGCCATCCAAATCAGGTATTTAGGTAATTTTTAAAGTACCTCCATTTTGTAATAGGTGAAGATATTGACTTCATATTCTAGGGTTATAAAGTACTCGTCAGGAGCTTTAAAATGATGTATCACTCGACCCGCCTTCTTATTTAAGAATTTTGGGGTGGTGGCCCTGGTGGTTAAGGGGTTAAAGGGGCGCCGTCCAATTTTTTGTTTTGTTTGACGTGTTTCGGCGATTTTCTCAAATCTGTTTCGTTTCGAAGATAACTTGAGTGGAAAGTTTTAAAAGGAACACCCTGTATATTAAATTATAGCAGATGACAGCTTTTTAAAAATATATTTAATGCTTAATAGTTGTTTTATATTTTCAGATTCTAAAATTACATTTAAAATTTTTACATTCAATTTCCCATAGTGGGCCATGATATAGACTTCATAACAAAAGAATACCGTTAGCCCCCAGTTCATAATTTGTTTATATGTTACAACATCTGAGTTTTAACTACTTTACCTTGCCAAGCACCTCTATTCACCCTTTCGTTCCTCAAGTTTTTACCTTATTAATTAAAAACTTATTATTCGTATCAGAGCTACTGTGTCAGTATGTATCCATGGTTTTAAAAAATATATATTCGATTTAAAAATAGTAAAACCCTGTATGAAACTGATACCTCCAAAATTTAAACTTTATTAATAATTTTGGTAACAGTTTAATATTTATACGGTTTTCTACTATATTGTTTAAATCATTTTTTTAAGATTATGGATACATACTAATTTTGGATACTATTTTAAGCATAAACACATTGGCGCTGATACCAAAATCAACTAGCCAGGCCAAATATACGGAACACTTTAAGATCCTCGAACCTTCCAAAACCCGTACCAATGGATACATTATTAAGGATATCCACCATCAAAGCACCAACACCCTTCAGGCCACTGCCATTCAGACCACCCCATCAGCAATCCAATCTCAAATACATCGACGAAGAGCTATTCAACATCGAGCACGATCAGGAATCATATGGATATGAAAATTACTACCCACCAGAAGAATACTACCCATATCCAGAGCAACATGAACCTTAGAATTCAGAAAAACTTTAATATGAAGAAGAGGAAAATTTTGAAGTTGCAAACATAAACGAAGAAACGTAGTCGAACTGCACAATTACACAGACAAGAAAGAACTTCCTTATATTTCCATCTTTAATCCACCCCTTAAACTTCTTATCGATACTGGTGCTACTAAATCCTTTCTAAAACCAGATATCGCATTCAAATATTACCATAATAATATTCTACATGAACCCTTTGTCATCACCTCAATTTTTCAAAACCATTCTCAAGATTATTGTGCCGAAATCCCAATCTTTCCCGAATTCAACTCGAAACAAAAATTAAGTTTTATCTTTTTAAATTTTATCAAACCTTTAATGGGCTTGTAGGCCTGGATAACCAATCGAATATTATGAAATCAAGAACACTCAAGTCTACACCATCCAGCTAGAACCGCAGACCATCACCAAAGTTCGTCTTCCAGTAAAGGAAACAGAAGGCACTATTACCATTCCAAGACAAAACATCCAAGGAACCATTCTTCTAGAGACAGTTACTAAAGCATGTAACCAGTTAGCCTGGACAGAAATATTTAACCCCACCGGGAAAACCATCTAGATTGCACTAACCGACCCAATCAAGAGCTGTCAAATCGACCTGGAACGGTATCGCCTTTACTCATCAGAAATATAATACCAAGAGAAACCGCTACCATCATCCAAGAACCAGAAATAAGGACAGAACATTAAAATCCCGAAGAAGAAGAACTATAAGAAAACCATGCAAGAAATTTGCTGACATCTTTCATAATCCAGACCAGCCACTGACTTTCTCAAACCAAATCAAACATCACATTAGAACCTAAAACAAAATACCAGTCTTCACGAAGTCATACCGCTAACCATATGTTTACAAAGAAGAGGTCAAGAATCAAATAACCTCCATGCTGGATCAAGGCATCATCAGACCAAGGCAATTACCATGGTCATCACTATATGGGTTGTTCCAAAGAAACCAGACGCCTTTGGAAAGATCAAAGAAAAATTATAGTAGACTACAGAAAGGTCAACGGAAAAACCATTTCGGATAGCTATCCAATTCCGAATATATCTGAGATTCTGGACAAGCTAGGCCGATGCCAATATTTCTCGACATTGGATTTGGCAAGTGGATTTCACCAGTATTAAAATGCCTAAAGAAGACATTCAGAAGACCGCATTCAACGTCGAAAATGGTTATTATGAATATGTAAGAATGCCATTTGGACTTAAGAACGCTCCAGCAACATTCCAACGAGTTATGGATAATGTTCTTATAGGACTACAGGGAGAGATCTGCCTAATCTACAACAATGATTCAGGAAATGAGCCCACTGCATAGCCATTTTTCTACACGCCACCAAAATTTCCACCTACTTTTCTACGTCAAAAATATTGGTGCTTGAAGGAACTTTCCTCATCGAGCTACCGCATTTCCCATAGATCGGCGGAGCTCCGACGCAGCATGTTCCAAATTCCATTATTACAACCGCACAAGTCAGCAGGCCGCGTAACCTAGTTATAAGTTTTTAACAAATTGTATTATTTGAAGTAAGCATTATTTTATATATAAATACAACTTATTGTACTTAGGCTAGTCAGTTCCAGTTTATACTGTGTACTCAATAAACGTCTAAAACAACATAAGTATTTTTAAAAAGTCCTCTGACGTCACCAACCTGGTGAATAGAGGTGTTATAAGTATTATATATTTTTAAAAAGCTCTAATCCGCTGTAATTTAAATTATAAAAATATACACAAAAATCATATGTTTAATTCATATCTCAAAAAATATAAAGTTTAACACCACTGAATTTCACGTAAAAATATGTACTAACATTAGTTTTTACTTTTGTTGTAAGTTAAAAACAACTGAATTACAAGAGGGATTCAAAAATGAAAAAAAATATCGATCTGTATGTCAAAAACTAAGAAAGCCATAATAAAATCTTTTGGTGTCATCTTTCGTGTCATTCTCTATCTGTAATAAAAACCAAGATACCTTGCATGTGCAACAAAAATCCGTACACCCTGTTCATTAACATGCTATTGTACCGGGTATGTCACTTTCTATTTAAATTATTAAAGATACACCGGGTGTATCATTTAAAATAAAAAGTTAGGGTCACTTGAGCTAAAACAAGTAAAATCTTAAAAAATGCACATGTTCAAGATATACCTACGTACCAAATTTTATTTTGATATTTTAAACAACTAAAGAGTTATTAAGGTAAGCCAGCGGTTAGAGAGCCTGATTTTTAGAAAACAATTTCTCGAAAACTGCCAAACAGATTTTAAAAACCTAAAAAGTTAAAAAAAAGGATTTTAAAACCCTCGTATATGTTAAACCCCTTTCCCAGTTGAACTGTTTGACGTTTGTGTTAATGAGCAAAGGGAGTAACTCGGAAAAACTATTTTGACACAAAAATGTATCCCCTAAAAATAAAAATTGGCGGTTTTCACAATAACAACAAATAACAACACTTTTACCCCGATGGTTTATCACTAATAACCAATTACATACTTAAAAAAGCTTTACACATAGTTATGTAAATTAACAGTTAGGTATTGAATATAAAAATATTTAAAAACTCTAATATACTTACATAGTCCTTAAAGTGGAAATGTTTGCAAACGTTCCTTCCTCAATAACTCTTAAGTTGTGAAGGTCTGAAAGAATCCTGAAAAAAATATAATAAGGTTAACAAGACGCATATTTACAACATTTTTGCTATTTTAGGTATTTTTATGTAAGGGCAAGAAATCAATATTTAATTTTAGTATTAGTGTTAGTATTTACATAACTTTTAAGGTTAGCCATTTTTGTGGAATTGATTAGCTACATTAAAAGTCATAAAACTTGAATTAAAAGAAGTTTAAACCCTTTTATAGCACAAAATATTTCTTCTTATTTTTGTATTAAGTTTTGGATTTGGCGTTTGATTACAATGGTACATTTTAAAACCGCGACAAGGCCGTGCTACGGTGCGGAACTCGGTATAGTTATATGTGGCCAAAGCTTAAAACTGTGTTACCTCATGTTTAATTTATGTTCAGGTGTAATTCAAAGCATGGAATAATTGACTTATATTACTGCAGTTTGATTAAATAGAAAAGTTTTGTAGCGCATATCCCTCCATTTCACCAGAGAAATGCACGGCCACGGGCTCGTTTCGGTTATGAGAGGCCCGACCTTAACGCGTAAGACGCGATGCAGCACAACACGTA